>UZAE01001486.1:0-13076 GCA_900617975.1 Rodentolepis nana
TTTCCGCCCCCTTCCCCCCCCCCCCCCACCCCCTCCAAAGCAAAGAAAATATTCTGTCTTCATTGTTACCTTTTTGAATCTAAGGCGAGTGGTTGCCCAACAAACCATACCCCCCTTTAAATTCGTAGTACCATAAACAGCGGATGCATTGACCCATTTCTCTGATCGCTTTAAACTCTATAAAATACAAGGGTGGCTGAAGCGTCATCCATAACATTGGCTTTCGATTCAGTGCAAGCCTCTTCGAAAGAGCATTTGAAAAGAGGGGAGAAAAGATATTCAGGTGTTACGCAATGAAAGGCCAATAAGTGCGAATTTTTTTTACTAAGTCAACATTTGGACCACTGCCATAATAAAAAGTTGACCCATTTGCGAATTTTTGTGTGCGCGATCAAACATTCATAAAGCAGTTGGTCTTCAGATGAAACTGAAGCTCCCATTCCAATCTCGTTTGTAGCGAAACACAGAAAGCCTTGGAGAAGGGAGTTAGCTTGTCAAGATTTCTCTAAATCTGGAAAATACCTCCGCCTGACTTGGACTAGAAATACAATTTAGAATCCGCTGAAATTCACCATCAACTAGTGCGAAGTGTAAGTAGTACAAAAAAACTTTGATAGGTCAAAATCCAGACCTCTAACATAAAAAAGCGAACCTATTTGTGAATCAACGTGTGTGCGGTCACACGTCCAGAAAGAAGAAGCACACACACACACACACACACACACACACACACACACACACACACACACACACACACACACACACACACACACACACACTCACACACATGCACACAATGTTCAAATTTTCAGATCAGATCAAATTTACACTGATGAAATAATCTTAATGCCGCAACTCTCTCTCTCTCTCCCCCTCTCTGCGAAAGTACTAACAAATTTCCTAGAATGAATGAACAAAGGGGTTAGATGACACTGTCAATATCCCGCCATTTAAAGTGCGCAACATGCAGAAAATCGATGGAAATAAAACACCTGTAATTTGTTATTGTAAAAATTTGCGGAAGTCATGCGCGCGTTGGCGACCATTATGGCAATAAGAAATTGGTAATTACACATTCTTGAATATAATAAAATGTTAACAATTAATGATTTTAAAACTAGTAGACTAAACAGAGCCAAGAGAAGAGGTTCTCATCTTTAAATATAAGCGTTTCAATAGACTTCTCAAAGCAAAAAAATCTGGAAATTTCTTGACAAGGAAATTCCCTCTCCCCCTTTCTCCCCTCCCCCCCCCCCCCCCCAATCAAAGGATGTGACAAAATCAATAAACTCTCCCGCAGACTTCGTTGTCTTAACAACTCCTACCGAAGTAGACTTTCGGGAGAATCCAGAAGGGCGATTAAAGACCAAATTCAGAAAAACAGCATAGTAGAAAGTGGATCACATAAGGCATTGATATATTTAATAACCGTCAAAATTAGTTTAATGTCGCTTTTACACAAACATTGGGTACTCTCAAAGAAGCTTCAGGGTAGACATCGACAAAGGTAGTAGGAAAAAACGGTGATTATCAAATTTATTCGATTTTCCTTGGAATTTTAATATTGTACACGTGTAACAATCGACGAAGGAAAGCAACTTTATTAACAACTTAACAAAAAGATATGCGGAACTTGCATATTTCGCTCTTCAAAGCGTTAACACCATGTCCTCAGTGTTCTTAGACTTTGAACCGGGTATGTACACCGAAATTTCGCCCAAACGGTATAATTCCAACGAAGATTAGTAGATTTCAAAAAAAGGGAAGTTCCACCAAATCTTTATGCATTGAGATTGACATGATTCAATGAACAAACTTTACAAAATTTGAGGGCAGAAGAAAAGCACCTGGAAGCCCATTGTACATATCTTAAGAAACCATCAAATTGGGACTTACCAAGACCCAACACTTGCTACCTATGTATATCAGTAAAAGTTAATGTCAAACAAACAAAAGTTACGTCTGAAAAATAAAGAGAAAAGAGTATCTTCCCAACCTTGTTCATAATCAGAAGAATACAATATATATATATATATATATATGAAACATTACAAACACAGACACTCTGTAAAGACAGCCGAATGTGCATATTAGCTAATTAATGCAAACCAAGAGGTCAACACCGAAGAAAAAAACGAAACCAACTTAATGAGAAAACCACTAATATGAGGAACGATAAATCTAAACATAGAACAATTAGCATCCAACGCAAAAAAGACGTAGCATTGGGAACTACCAAATAAAAATATGAACTGATTGATAAGAGATTTGCCAGAAACATGTCTAAAAAGATTGCTACATAGAAAATATGCAAGAAATAGCGTTAATCTGGCTGACATCAAATCGGCATAAACAGAAACACGCACACACACAAGATTGTGAATAATTGGTAATTAAGTAGCGTAAACAACTAACGGTCTTCAACTGAAAATCTGAAATTAGCCAACAAATAAACATGAAGGACGTACGCAGTGGACTTTCATCAAGAAGTGACTGAACACTGAGCCGAAGCATAGAAGCAGGATGGACGGTATCTTGATGCTGAATGTCACTACTATGACGACGTTGTTTACTTTCAAAGACAGTATCCTCCGTTCGTAGACCAGTTTTCCGTCTTTCAACCGGTGGGCTTAAAGCTAAAGATGAGATATCCAAAGCTGACGAAACAATGCGTTCGTAGTGATAGGGGTTCACGCAAACCCAATCGAGTTTTTTGTCAAAACCATAATGACAGAAGGGTAGATGACGCAACTCTGTTTTGTGAGCATCTGACCAACGCCAAAGACGAGCGTAGATAAGATGAGGAAAACACTTCCGGCCGGCAATCTAAACAGCATAAAAAACGATAATAAGTAAGTACTCACCTGCATCCGGCTGTCAAGCGTCCTTTGAATGGTAACGCATCCACTCTGAGTAGCCCCATTACTAGTCACTGCAACGATAAGAGAGTCCAACTCCTCTCTACGATCCTTGAGTTTCTTTATTAGACTTTCGATAGCGAATTTGGAAAACTCTTCTGATTCACCATTTTTACGATGGCACATAAGACTATGAACAATGTTCATACAGGCGTCTGAAGATGAAGTCACGGTATTTGATGTGGAAGTAACGGAGGTACCACTATGAGCCTGAGTTATCGATCGGTTCTGAGAGTGAGCGGAATCATGGTCTGCGCCGAGAATTTTCATAACCATTGGGTGTGCTGATAGACAAGCCGCAGTTGCCTGCAAAGTGGTTAGAAGTCGTTATGAATTAGACAGGATTAAAATCTGAACAATCTACTTAAGGAAAGCTGTATACAAAAGCAAAACGAGCATATCTAGTTTCAGGCAAACTATTTGAAGAAATATCTTGAATCCATCAATCGAATAGCCACAGACAAAGAGGTACATCAAATAAATTATTAATGTGAGTTATTAATAATCGAGGTTAATAAATACAACATTTCATCCCATTATAAGAAAAGAAATATAATAAATGCAATCCTAAGCAAAGCACTTCCATTTATTCAAATTAAAGCTTCAATAAAAAACTGAGGCAAAGAAAATTTGCATCCGCACTGTCTATCTGTTCATTTTGCTCATTATAGAGAAAATTAAAAAGCTTACATCTAAGACCATCATCGAAAATGGCGCACAACCACACAACCAAGAGGTATATATGCAAATGCAAATCTTGATTTTAATTCGTTCTTAGACAGTGCATCATCCGCATTAAAGTCAAGGTTATTTGCATGTTAAGAACTGTTAAATGAAATTAATTAATCATTTCAAAAAAGTGTTATGTAAGTGGAAATCGAATTTAAAATAATAGACGGTTTTTAAATGTTAGGAATGTATCTTGTTATATGCTAATTATTCATTATCTAGTTCATCTTAAAATATGAATTTATGTACTAGATAGACATGAAAATTTAAAGTACTGCAATATGCTCGTCAAAAGTTGTTAATTCATTATACAAGAAAATAAATTCTGACATTGACTGGTAAAAAGAAGCTAATAATCAAGAATGACCTCGATTAATTTAGGCTGTTTACGATCAGCATTTAATGAAGGTGATGACTGAAGATAAATTTCTTATAGATAATGTAATGTACTCAGTAACACTTGACTCTATTTTAACTCAAGGTTCAAACTTAGGAAATGGCTTAATTATGTCCTATGCTAAATTATTACAAACTAATTTCCCATTTCTTTTCATCTACTTCATCTATTGATGTCTTTTCCCATCGTCAAATACTATTTGTAAATATAAACTCATTTAGGTGGTTTCATTCACCTCTCCTCATCTCTTGAATTCGATTTTGATCAGGAATTATCAAAATCCTTTGAAGCGGGGTTCCGTTAGCCCAAATATGTTGTATATCGAATTTTACCAAATGTGAAGAGAAAACAGGATTTCGTTTCTGAACTGAGTCCTGTTGAATATAAATATTATCTAATATTTGTCATAACCTAGGAATTTTGAGCTAAGAAAATTCGGAACAGTAATGGCAAAAGTAGATCTTTTCGGTCAGAAGTTCTCTCCATATAAATCCCGCCTTAACTTGTGTGGAACACAACGTTCGCATGGCTGAACCGAAGGAGCGTTTTTGAGTGCAAATATTCAAATCACTACAGATAGCAAATGAGGTCACGAGTGCAGTGAGCTCTCGGCCAATCAATCACCAAAGCCATTGCGCTATTCTCCTACCCGAAAGAGACTATACTAACCAAACTCCCTGCCACTCAATATGGGCATTACTACACCCTCCACACCTAATCCAACGGACACGATCGATATGCGCGCCCAACATAACATCACCCGAATAAACGTATTGTACGACAAACGTCTGCTTTCTCTATAGCCCTGCGGTAACTTATCTAACCCCGGAAGCCTTTCCAAACCAGATGATCTTGTCATAGAAATTATTAAGCTTAGATCAAGCCACATTAGGGCAGCAATCCGCTAAAACAGCTTCAAAATTGTGTCCGAGTCTATTATGGACACAATTGGCCTTAGAGGCGTAATATTCTTTTATTGTAGTAAGTTTGCCTTTGTCAGTTCAGTCCTCCTGTTTTCGTCTCTAGACTTAAAATAGAGCTTTATTTATCATTCAATGTTCGCGTGTTAAAGATGTGTAGGAAAACAAAATCTTAGTGCAGCAGGAATCGATCAGGGAAGGAGGTAAGATAGTAATTCTTATGAAAAAAATCCGCTTTTATTGATTCATGTGCAAAACCCAAGCGTCTGGCGGGCAAAATACCTACATCGATGTGTCAGTCTTGACGATTAGTGACGCTGTTCCCCGAAGACGTCTTCACCTTCTGAAACCTATTGAGGTTGGCAAATTTCTAAGCCAAAACCCTTCAAACAGTATCGTAGCAAACAATGCCAATTAATTAAACACAAATAAGGCTGCTACCTACAGGTCTGAACTAGCTCACCCCATTTGCCCCTATCAATATTATCAAGACTAGCCATGGTAAAATTGAACTATGACCTCAAACAAAATACCAGAGACCGCTACCAGCTACCGCTTAAGCAATAGAAGCAAACAGAAGTATGGCGTAAATACGTTTATTTGCGCTGTTTTTCACAAAGTTGCCATTGAAATACCATGATGGGTTTGGTAAACCATGCAGAGGCTTTTGATTGGCGGCTGGCTGAGATGTCTCTGCGTTCACGACGTACTTGCTCCCTATGTGGCAAGTAGCACGGCCGCACCTTCGAGTCTGTCTGAGTGCACATGAGATTGCCTCTTTCAGCCATCACAGCGTGGAAGCACTCCACACGTCGATAAGAGGCAATTTAAAACAATATATAGCAATGAGGACAAAATTTGCAAAAACTTTGTCGATGAATAGTTCCATTGAAATTCAACTTGTGACAACTTCTGCTCACATCTTCCATCAATTTCCCCTTTGACACAGCGACAAACTTTCCATAAGATTGCTAGGTTCAGAAAGTCGAAGCTTAAAAAAGCAGAAAGGTACATATAATTCCCTTAAATCTTTGGAATAGATGAACCATTTTTTTCTGGATCGACGATGAGCGAAAGATGATTATGGCTTTGGTGCTTCTAGACTTAATTAGTTTGGAACATAAACATTTGAATTGGGTAGCGGTCAATTCTACATAGTCCATTTTACTCCAATCACCGCTTCAAACACGCATAAAAGAAGTGATGCGATCAAACACCGCAGTTATTAACTTGAGTTTCTAACAACGGGATAATACAAATAGTCGAATTCTTGATGTAAAGCACCTCACAGCACTATACGGTAGAAATATTAACGTACCTGAAATCACACAATAAAGCTCTCTTATAAGTTCAATTAAGTGGCTTTCTCTTAACTAGTTCAAATTTATGCTTGCGACTAATAGACAGACAAAAACCAATATATTTCACTTGAACATAATTACCTGCTCAATTAAAAACAATAACTTTTCACCTAAAGTTCCATTACATGTAATTATAAAAAAATTTGAAATTAAGGCAATATTTACTTAAAAGATCCATTCTACTTTTGAACGGTGCATTCACTTAGATATTCTATAGGGGAATTTGCGAATTTTTGGTTAGTTTCAAGGACGAAAGTGCTCTATACGAATATGGCCTGATGAAGAGAGTTTGGGGAGTTAAACCAGATACCCCAGCTGAAAGTACAACCTTCAAGAAACAGTTCATCCAGAGTGCCCAGTAGAGTCCACTCGGACATGCCCATACCCCTAACCATATCTGAGAGTACATATCAAATTGAACTCCAAGAACTGGATCACAGTTGGAAGTTTTCAGGCGTAAAAATGCGTTTTATTGTTCATCCATGAGTCTAACGCTTTAGAAAATTTCGCGTGTTGGCAGCTAAGAGGGTGGTACAGAAACAATTAGCCTTCTTGTGGTTTGCGTCAACGAAATCCCAGTTTTTAGTTCTTGTATAAATTTAAAAACACATAATCGATACTCGATTCTAATTCAGCTCAGGTCTTGTCTCGGCGCTCGGTAGGTTCAAAACAGGATTAATATCGTTTTTTACTTCTTCTGCAACTCGATCTGAAAGGAAATAGCAAATGGTTAGCAGATGGGAAGTCGAGATGACAACACACACACACACACACCTTTATGCAATCTCGTCATGTGTCTCTTTGCACCGGTGTGGTACTTGAAGGTCGTGCCGCAAAAATTGCAACTATAAGGTCTTTCACCTGAAATTTAAAGCGCGACACCCAAATATGAGAGCGAATAAATTCCGGAACATAATAGTGGAGGAGTAGAGGAGACTCACCATTATGAACGCCGGATATGTGTTGAAGAAGAAGGTGTTGTCGGTGAAAACTCCTTCCACAAACATCGCACCCATAAGGTTTCAAATCTATCCACACCGAAAAAAATACAACAAAACATACACAGTATACAACAGTATAAGGGCATAAAATAGCGTTAAAAAATG
Source organism: Rodentolepis nana (assembly GCA_900617975.1). NCBI lineage: Eukaryota > Metazoa > Platyhelminthes > Cestoda > Cyclophyllidea > Hymenolepididae > Rodentolepis > Rodentolepis nana. Next base: position 7,432 of record UZAE01001486.1, read on the forward strand.
AATAGCCATCATGAAAGTCCTCAGAATTCGGAATTTCATTACACATTCCATCTGCAGACAAAAGCCATTCTTCTATCCAAAATCTAAAACAATGGCTATGAAAACTCCCACATCTAATTGGAATTCGCTAAAATCATGAGTAGTTAGAGGATCATTCTCCTGGCCCCGGGTGTTAACCGATTAATTTCAGTAAACCCTCACCTCCCAACAAGGCATCAACTCTACCCCAACTAAATTGGAACATTCTTCCATCTATTTTAGAAGCCAAATAAAATGTATTCCCCAAGGGGTCATATCAAAGAAACGTTGTTCACAAGTTGACGCAGAGAAGTAAATAAAATATTCATTGGCAAAACATTTTTGATGATAATTTCCTTGATGACCAAGGACTCCCATGTAGCTCGATTTGGGAAATTTACTTATAGGATGGTTGTCACATTAATCCTTTAGTTGACTCTGGGCTTCACAGAGGGGAGGGACATCAAAGTCACAAAAAGTGGAGAGGGGGAACAGAAAAGTGAGTCACAGTGAGACAGGCGGCAGACACAAAGGCAGGGAAAAGAGTAAGGGGAGTACTGTGGAAGTGATCGAATATGACTTACAGTCCGGTCATGCTAGTCCGAAGTCAATTGCCGGTTTATAGGCATTTTTGGCGCATGAGTATAGGGTGTCTCCTCACGACTCAACTCTCAGCTGTCATTTTCAGATGTGCTTGCCAATTCTCCTTTACCTCTAACGTTTTCTTTTTATTGGGTAACGAGATAGTCTGTACAGGTGACCCTCTTACGCCCATAAATTTGTGGGGCTAGGCTATTTTCGAATGCAAAAGCCAAGAGTTGAGGTTGCTTGAGTTTTCTCCACGTCACATATTTATAAAAAACTGTTCAATTCTGCTTAATTGGTACACAAAAAACGATTCCAGTTTAGAAGTCCGAGTGGCGACGACCCATCCCGGGATTCAAATGCCCCGTCTTGCATATTCAAGTAGGCAAACAAGGCATCAAACAATGTTTGAGTCATAGAAACATAAAAAAACTCCTCCACTTACAAGTGTATAAAGAGGTGGACTATCATGGAAAGTATACAAAGCAAGGCTCTAGATTTGACGAATACGCTACTAGGTGGGTGCATTGGAACACACAGTGAAGACGGTAAAAAAGGACTTACTCTTGTGCACACTATCAATAAGATTTCTAAAATTCGAGCTGAAATCGAAGTATTTGCCGCATTCTGGACAACGACACGAAATGTCTTCTATAAAAAAGTCCAGATGGGGGGGGGGGGAACGGAAGAGTGTTTCAAAGATGTAAAAGAAACAGACAGACACAAAGGCTTAGAAAGGGTAAGATGAGTACTGTGATAAGGGTCGAATATGACATACAGTGGGGGGGGGGATGGTTGTTTGAAGTGAGAAGTCAACTACCGGTTAATAGACTTTTTTGCCGTATGAGTATACGTTTCCCAGGGTGCACCACGTTGAGGTAAGTCTGTCGCACACACCCCTGTCTTCTAGAAAAAATCATTGAAAAGCATTTGAACAGGCACAGCGCAGAAAATCATCCAAATGGCAGTCTCAAGCGTTACGCTTCAGTCTAGCCGCTTTCCAAATGTCTTCCATAGGACAAAATACAAATCGAAATTCAGCAATGCAAGCCCTCGCTGATTAGGGCAACTGAGGAAAGGCGATTCATATTAGTGCAAGGGTCTTAGCATTTTACTCTGAACATTTACGTTGTTTTAAGCTCTTTCAGATGATATCTATTCCATTTTAGAGAAGAAAGCTTTAATTAAGCCACTAACTCACTTGGTGTCTTGAACAATCTGTCTTAGATATGGCTAAATGTGTGCTTTCTGATCAGTTCTCCTGGATACTTAAGGTTTCAAAAGAGTAAACAGGATAAGGAGACATTTCAAAGTAACCCCAGAGAGAGAGAGAGAGAGAGTCCAACCGACTGAAGCTTAGCCTTGTAACTTTTCAGAAGATACCACTGATCCAACTATTGATGTATATATCACGGCTCTATTAAAGCATAATTCAAAACAAGGCTTCTTGTAATGTTTAGGCGTCTTGTGTCTGTTATAAACAGACACTCTTCGTAGTATTGTGAAAAGGCCGAAATAGGTGATTAAGTCAATAAAGACCACGAAACACCTTGCTCCACTCTTCTTGATCAACAATTATGGAGGAATTACAGTACGATCGATGAAAATTCTGTAATACTGCTCAAACAGTCAGTGGTGTTCAATTGGTTACAGATTTGCTATGATAGGCATACATTGACAAACTCAATTGGTCAGTATTATAAGCGGATTAGCATTAGGATAGTAATTGCATCATAGGCACAACAGTATTGATCTATTGATGGGATAGTGAATATTCATTTAATAAAAAAGACCAATAGAGGAATGAAATCGTAAAGACCTACTTTCATGAACACCTTTTATGTGATTATCGCGCACGTCTTTTCGAGAGAAGAACTTTCCGCATATCTCACATTCGAAAGCCTTTGAGTCTAAAAATTCAAAATATCCATTTTTTTATATCAACTTTTACCCTCAATCAATTTGCGGTCTCAACTATCACGAAATGTTTGAAAGCACGCCTGGAACTTGACGTAGTCATGGTACCAAGTACCGCACTATTAAACAGGTAACTTCTTTCGTTATTGACTTAGTAACAACACAAACTAGTAACTCAAGTTAAGAGTAAGGAAATTAGATTAATGAAGCCAGAGGAAGTCTGTGTTCTCATTGGCTAGACCGGACCACATACTGAGCCGACAGCTCAAGTTGGAAGTTGGCCAAATGGTCTACCCCTCTTGCTGTTTTATAACCTTTCCACCTATTGGATCCTTGTCACATGTTAACTCTTTTCTATTTTGCCTTGCCTCATCAATATGCTGTGACCTAATAATAACGGCCCACGTAGACCACACCTCCCGCACTATTTATCAACATATGTTGACTCTGAGTCTTTGTGTGTAGTTTCCACTGCGTTGGAGACACAGTATGGCAGACGCATCAGATTAACTTGTAGCCATGGCAACCAAAGGCTAAATAGGGGCAATTAAACAATAAGCGCTAACCTTCATGAACAGTTTTCACATGCAATGCGAGGTGGTTACATCGCGAGAAGGATTTTTCACACTGATCGCACTTGAAATGTTTAATGTCTGCAAAGTAAATAAAAAAAATATCCATTTAGCATTTGACCAGATGTCTGGTAACTTTCGTATATAAGAGGGCAGAACAAAGGGTAGCTATCTCTTTGGTGGGTAAGCTAATTGTGGTCTATCACCACATGGTGACTCTGTGTCCATTCAGCCTGAAACCCTCAACAGTGGCTCACAAAGGCTACCAAACTAGGGAAACACTCTGAGTCTTTACTCCCACAAAAAAAAACACCATCGTGAGAGCCCGTTAGACATGTAACTCGGCTCTCATTCTCGAAAATAAGGCTCTCTCTCTCTTCCCCGCTCTCTTCTGCGATTGGTCACAACACCACGGGTTAATCTGAAAAACAACTCTAGTTAACTTGAGTTCAGAACTGTAGACGTCTCCCATTAGGCCTTGAAATAAGTATATTTCACAGGGCATGTCTCAGGTAGATTATGAAAGTAGCTTTACCTAATCTACTCCCCAATATTTATGTGGATTCATTAGACAACAAATCAATCCGATCGTGCTGGTTACTATCAGCAAATGGCTCACTGGCTCCAAGCAATTTATGCTCTCTTAGAAATGCAGTTAATTTTATGGGCGCGACATTATGTGCCCTCAGGGCTCCTACACTAGCTGTGATGAGTTGGATTTGAGTTTCAAATAAAGTCATTGAAGTTGATATAAGTACCAAAAACCTTAACCAGTTGCTACGGGAGTATGAACCGCTTTTGTGGTGTACACGCGAATAGATCTATTCTATCCAATTGCCACAGAGTGACTCAGAAAGGCCACAATTTGCTCCAATGTAAGTCGGATGTAGTTTTCATAACCTCTGACCTCACACCATGGTCAGAGAGATTCATTTCCGGTTCGCCAACTCTCCTGTGCACTCTGTCTCTCACCAACTTAAGCCCAGCTCTAATGGATATTGAGCCGGCCACTTTACTGTGGAAAAAAAAGAATAAAAACCCGGAAGGAAGTACATTCGGAATGAGAGTAATTGGTTAATTTTATTGTACTAAGTGAGGGTCGGAAGAGCGATCATTAACACAGTGGAATTGAATGTAAGTGAAGAAGTAGTAGTTTGAACACAACAAATGCTTACTTCTATGAAATCCATCCACATGCAGCAGAAGTGTGCGTTTGGAGGTGAAAGATCTGTCACATTCAACACACTTGAAGGGCTTTAGATCTAAAATGAACGCTTATTAATCTCAAGAAAAAATAATAATAAAAATACCATTGGAGATTAAGATAATTGATCGTTTTAGCGTAAATAATTTATGACATTAACAAATCCCTGGGCGAATCTTCACTGAGGGATATATATTCTATTAGCATATGTTTCTGAAATCCAACATCCTCAAACACACACACGCGCGTGCAGGTCATCGATTCTCGCATTTCAATTTGAGATAATTTAAGTCTGGAACGGTATCCTCAAAGTAAGTTAAAAGGTTGGTGTGGAGAACGTTGTCGAACTCTTTGGTGCGTCATATATTTTGTTGAGCCTCGAGGTCCATCCACAAGCGTTGAAAGTAAGTTCCTGGCACTATGTTTAGTGTACGAGGGTCACATCAGGCCAATCGGACGCAAACAAGATGACAAGCAAACAGCCTAAGACATCATATCCCCTACTTCCTCTCTAAAGGAGTTATGCATAGTACTATGTAAATAAAAAAATAATAATTCTAATTTTTAATCAACAAAGGCATATGATATTGGATGGAGGGAACGGGGAACCACTCACGTTCATGTATCGCTCCCACGTGGGCTTTCAATTTGCACCTTTGTTTGAAGGATTTCTCGCATAGACCACACTTGAAAGGCCGCAAATCTACAGGTTGCAAATTGAATTAAATAGCATGAAGTGTATCGTGTAGCCAGGTAACACGACTCAGAACAAGTACACGGTGACCAAGACAAGAGGTTTTGTGTGAACATAGACTTAAATCGATATTTAAATATTAACTAAAAGTAGTAAATGTAGGAAATTACGAATAGAAGTACACTGAAAGTTAAATAGGTCACAGTAAGTATCGAAAGCATTCAACCCTTATACGCCAATACAGTGGAATACTCTTGCGTCTAGCGCTTATGGTTAGCCTAATTTCGAAGGAGTGTTATTGGCCGGATAAGTGACATCTCAAAATTTGGGTAAAGCCATGCTCGAATATTGAAGCATGTGAACACGATAGAGATGACAGAATATTCGAGAAAATAGGATCACTTGCTTTACTAGGCTAGGGAATTCCACAAAATCAATCGGTTATGATGGCGATTTTAGATAAAATGGTAAAAAGATGCCGAGGAAAGACATCAAATCTGACAAACATGTCCAAACTACTACCCACTGTTTTAATTTTGGAATAGATAATAACTTCATCATGTAGGAAGTTACAAATATCAAAATAATTAGCATAATAAGAGACTATGTTTCTACCCAGGGGTGTGCAATAGACTTACCTCCACGTGGTGCACCC
>UZAE01001487.1:0-13059 GCA_900617975.1 Rodentolepis nana
TACTTAAATGACTTAGTTGGTATCATCTACCTAGTCATCGCTACAAATGCAGCGAAGTACCACAAACTATCAGTCAATTTATTTATATCAAATGGCTGGCGTTTTGATAGTTATCATTAGCCCTTTAGCTGACTTCGGACTTCACAGAGGGGAGGAACATCAAAGTGAAAAAGAGTCGAGAGGGGGGGGAATAGAAGAGCGATTCAACGAAGTAAAGAGACAGACACAAAAGTGGAGAAAAAGGTAAGATGAGTACTGTGAAGTGGTAGAATGTGACATACAGTGAGGTAATGGTAGTTAGAAGTCAGAAGTCAACTACCGGTTAATAGACTTTTTTGCCGTATGAGTATACGTTGACTTATGTTTAACAAGAGTCCAGGAAATTAAAAACAGAATATTTGGCTTTAAAACACTGGGATAATGCACGTAGCATATACTACTTGCAAGAAAGTGAATGACTCAATGATTTCAAAATTTAAATAAAGTATGACCCACGGCAACTTGATTTCAAGACATTTTCATTTTCGAAACCATATACCTACAAAGTAGGAAATTTTGCTAATTTACTCTCCAAAATGCTATTCCATTAATGAAATTTTTGAAATGAACTTTCCTTTTCGTAAGTAATTACCTGCATAATTTTGATGGATTATGATCCCTGCAATTTATTTATTTATTTATTTCAAATGGCAGGCGTTATGATAGGTATTATTAGCCCTTTAGTTGACTTCGGGCTTCACAGAAAGGTGGAACATCAAAGTGGCAAAAAGTCGAGAGGCGGGCCAGAAATAGCCCTTTAGTTGACTTCGGGCTTCACAGAAAGGAAGATGAAACACACAGTACGAAATAGTCGAGCCGTATGAGTATACGTTGCCCAGGGTGCACCACGTGGAGCCGTATGAGTAAACGTTGCCCAGGGTGCACCACGTGGAGCTTAGTCTATCGCACACCCCAGGTGCGTAATATTGAAGTGATCGAATACGACTTACAGTCGAGTCATGGTGGTTTGAGGTTAACTGCCGGCTTATAAACAATTTTTTGCCGTATGAGTATACTCTGTCCGGGTTGCATCAAATGGGGCTAAGTCTATCCCACACCCCTAGTTGGTAAAGCATACCTTCGTGAATTCATGGCTGTTTTTTCCAATGATCTATGTCTCATATATTCCTTCTTCGTTTGTGAATTTCCCCGTTCTAAGTCTAATATAAGTCAACTAAATTTTTACGAAATAAGGTAATATTTTTAAAACCAGTGCTAACAAATTTGTTTTCAAGGGGTGAATGATTTTCATTGTCTCCTTTTTGCTGCTGTTGCTGCTGCTTTACCACGCCCTTCCGTTGGTATTATTCTTCTGTTTTGGGCAGTTTCTGTCACTTCGCATTGTTTAATCAATTGACTTTCTCTCTACTCCATTACTTATCTTCCAAGTTTTAAACTAGGTTTCTTGTAGACGACATAGCCGAAGGTTGGTTGGTGTGTGTGGGCTAAAAAATGTGTATTAAACATGTTAATTTTTTAGTTGAAAATGCTACTATTATAATTAAGTAGTACGTTATTTTTGTATCAGCTGGTTCAAGTTTCAAATTCTGTTTAACATTTTCGCTTAACTTTTTTGTATTTTATTTCAATAAGAGTTTCTCTAGCATTACGAATATTAACGCATATATCTAAACTAGAATTTTCTGATTTAACTGGTCTTATTCTAAGTCCTAATTTTCATACATCTTTCGCCTATTAGGTGGTTAAAATTTGCCACGCACTGTTAATTTGTTGTTGCAATAGTTGGCAACGTATAAATCGCTCATCTTTAGTTATTTATTTGTTTTAATTTGTTTCTGTTCCTCCTCCAATTCTTTACATTTTACCTCTATCAGACTTTATTTTTGCCTAGGAGTTTTAATGTTAATAAGTAAACGGTGATTTCCCCATGTTTAATTTATCTTCAAACTTTTCCCTTAGTTACGTCTCTGAATTGAGGGATTCAGTCAGCCTGTACGTTACGACTAGCAGTCTAACACTGAGGGCATCCTGTTGAGATGACCTAATTAGGCGCCTCAAAAATTTCTACCATTTTTTGGTCAAACAATCGTTGCTTCATAGTCAGTGATTGGAATTTGCCCCTAACAACAAAGTGAATGCTTTCCCATTTCTGGGATGAAATTTTCGTAAAATGTTCTCAAGGAACATGAGCGTTATGCTTTATGCGTTTGCATCACTTTAACAAAATCTGTTCGAAAGAAAAATCCGATTAAACCGTTGTCATAACAACGGAATAAAGGCGAATTTGGTGTTGGGGGAGGAGGGGGCGGTGACGGTGGCGGGGGGGGGGGGTGTGTAGGTGTGTGTTGAACCGGATTTTGTTCACAGTTGACCCTGTTCAAAGACGCGTGAACCAATCCTGCCTGTTTCTCGCTAGCTAATTTTTTTTTCTCTATAATTTTCTTAGAATTTAATGAATGGATTGCGGTGACCAGGAATTTCTGAATTAGTTTAATAAAAAATAAATTATCCTTTTTTCCTATTATTCATTTCCTCGCTTATTTCCTATTTGAGAACTTCATGTTTTACTTCAATCCTGGGGTTTAATTACTAATGACACCGATGTAGTGGCCGCTGATTTAAATTCGGAATTTGACTAGACACATCCCCGTATTGAACGTATTATCCTTCCAAAACTGCAGATTGGAACGCGTATCGTCATCGCTAAGACCAATTCTGTTTGCATGATGAGCGATCAATAAAAATCATCATTTGGTAATTAGATCATCATGGTCACATGAGTTATCATGTGATCAAGATAGAATTTTACTAACCCAAATTTTGCTCATTTGGATTACGCAATGTCTACAGCTGCTCAGATCCAAAAAGAATAGGTGAGAAGACATGCAGCACTAATTACGGAAGGAGCCATGAATTTTGAATGTTAGGCGGTAATATGTCCTTAAGGAAACTGCGATTCCGTGTATGATCGTGTATTCATAGTAATTAGTAGATTTGTCCCTGGGTTAACGATTTGGGCCGAGAGGTAACCAGCATCCATTTAAGTTTATTGAAAGGGGAGGGTAGAATAAAATGGGGAGATCTATCGTGTCCTATCTATGTTATCTCCCAAATCATCCAATCTAATGTGTGATTTAGCTCGTCGAATTCATTTTTTTAGTAGAAAGTGGACAACTAGTACCTCAGGTAATTTATCATGAACTCCTTAATGTCTTTGTGATATTTTCCATCCGGCTATTCAATTTTTATATTCGAATTCCTTTCGCTCTTAAATCATCCTCTTTCTTAAATGCTCTTCGTTTTACTGTCTCTCTTACTGTCTGTACTTGGTTGATGGATAATTTTTTTTCGATTTTTTTTTGCAGGAGAACCGTGTACATGTGGCCGATGGGTAACTCCTGCTTTCCACTTCTCTCGGAAGCACTTAGACGAATTGAAAACACTACCGCCGGCACCTCCACTTCCTGCAACCCCAGTTACCCCTTCAAAATCATCGACAGAAACCGCTATTGTCGCCCTTGAAAGTCAGACCGCTGGCACTGCTTAGCCAACTTTTGCTTTTATCCAGCCAACCCCCCCCCCTCCCCTTCGATGGTGTATATTGTCCCTGCTTCTGATTGGTTCTCTTATTTTCTACTCATTTTACATTATTAATGAAATGTATTTTACAATAGTGGTGAATTAAGAGGGAGGGGAGTGGTGATGGTGGTGGAGTTCGTTATCTCGAGGTGTTAGGCCGTTTCGTCTATGGTCGTTGTTTCCATTGGTAGTCCAAGTTCTAGAGTCCGCTCTAAACTCAAAGTTGTGTCGATGAAGACGAGATTTATGATGAGCGTTGGTTCTGACTGTGTATGAGGGGTCTCATCACTCCTCACTTTTAAAGTTATTGAGATGAACTGCTTATATGGGGATACCATGCAAATGCCTTCTATTCCATCAGTGATGACATCTTGTTAATTATCATGCTTGTACGATTTACTAGTTTTAGCGAAAATTCGCGGTTTTAAGGGTGCCTGTTTAAGTACACAAATATGACATCGTTGCTATTAAGTGTCATAGACAGGTGACTAGGGGGGGGGGGGGGGGCGTTAGGGTTGTTTATCACATGGTAGTCACTTTGGTAGCGTACTTTTGTGCTTTGCGTTGTGATGACCTCATTGATCATGGTATGGTATGTAATTATCCTTTGGCAGTGGTAAATAATTTCACCACTGACGCCAATTGGCATTTCGTGTGCGGCTTATTTTGAATAATCCCTGTCCAACTTACCTGGTAGATGTCATTTCGAGATAGATCAATGATTTGCATCTCGGTTAGTGACAGCTTTAATGAAAGGCCACTCTGTATTATTGATCTATATTGAATAAGAGTCTCGCTGATAGTGAATCACTCCCTTGACAATAAAGTGAGGGATCTTAGTTAAAGCTCATTCCATCGTAAGCTCTTTACTTTGTAAATATATTGGGGAGGAAGGCACTTTCTAAACCTTCAAATTTGTACGCGATTTTTTCTTCAAATGCGGAAGCTGCTACATGGAGCACTCTTTTTACCAAGAAGCTCCAATCGAACTCACTTTCTTTCCTGATAGACCCTTGCTTCCACCGCCAAGTTCCTTCCCAGACAAATTTCAGTATTTTTATTTATTTAACGATTGATCACGTTCACTTTTCTACATAGGCTCCATTGTTATCTATGCACTTATGTAATCTATATTCCAACACGTAAATTCCCTCGTGGTAGAATTTTGGGAGCTGTCTTTGACAACGTAAAATTGGATGTTTTTTTCGTTTCATCAGAATACGTAAATCAGGGTCTTCAATGTGTTCTTTCAGTTTTGGATGCAAAAATGTCTGCGGGAACGAAGTCAGGATCATAAGGTGGATGTGGAAGCGCTTCCCATCAGAATAGGAACAATCAAAGCCTTGACTGCTTTTGAAGAATCCGCACAGGCATTTCATGTTGGAACAAATTTGACCATACAGTTTCTCACGACGTTTATTGTCGTGGGATGTCATCAACTTCTTCAAAACTCTTGAATAATCACTTAAGGTGACAAATTTCTGTCCCTCCCAGAAATCTATCTACCAATATCCCTTCTCTTGAATTTCAAAGATAGCGGTCATGACCCTGTCTTAGAACCTTTCAGTTTTGAACTTGACAGGACCAATAATATTAGACGCCCTACATATTTATATACAACTGATACCTTTGCTTTGAACAACGAGTTCTTCTTCAGCTCCTCTGCGGTTCTGCTAGGTTTCTTGCATGTTACAAACGGCTACCACAATATTATTCTGCCTATGGACTTCGATAATACATTGCCTCCTTTCAATTTTGATTCTTTTCTTTTTAAGCCGTAGTTGAATGAATTTGTACAACGTGTGTGTTACTTAAATCTTATCACTTTCAAAGGAGCTTGAAATAGGGCAATTCACAAGTAAAAGCCTCCATTAAATCTATCCGTTATAACAGCACTCACCATTTCTGAGATGAGGTGGTGGGAGAGTGAAATTGAAACCAATAGCTAATGCTTAATTCACCAAGGTATTTACCAAGGAAGTAATCTGTCCTATTCAAGGTCATATTATGATATTTGGCTTGCGTTATAAAAAATCGATAAAATCTACGATCCGAAATTTATCATTCAAGTAATTTTTTTCCCAAACGGTTTCATAGACTGCGACTATGTAACATTAGATTAAAGTCACAACAGATATTTGACGTCAGAGGTTTTAGGGAAAATTTTCCTTTCTTTTGTATTACAAAAAAATCCAGTCAATTGGCTGTAGCGGTGTTAAAAAGGCTATGTATACCTCATCTGGGTTACTTACATCAACTTGAGAGTTGGCACCTTTAAAGAAATCACATTGATTAAAATTTTTACATTTCATAATTCAAATAGTTTAGTTATTAATTCCAAACTCTGATAGATTTATGTAAAAGGAAGCGGTGTGTGCGATAGACTTACCTCCACGCGGTGATTCTGACTTCAAACTACAATGTCCCCAACTGTGTATGTCATATTCAAACACTTCTACAGTACTCATGTTACCTTTTCTTTGCCTTTGTGTCTGTCTGAGCCTTTCATATCTGTGAATCATTATTCTGTCCCCCCATCTCGACTTTTTATCACTTTGATGTTCTTCCTCCTCTCTGTGAAGCCCGATGTCAGCTAAAGGTCTAATGATAACTATCAAAACGCCTGCCATTTGCGATGTCAGCTAAAGGTCTAATGATAACTATCAAAACGCCTGCCATTTGACATAAATAAATATGAATGAAAGTTTCAGTAATTGAACTCTTTCCTCAATGACAATTGATTTTCACCTTTATTCTTTTATTGATTATTTGTAATTTAGAAGCCTGATGTGGGATCTAAAATATTATTCAAATTCATATGAATCAACCGTGGAAATTAAAGAGTGCTTCCATCATTAAAACATTGAAGAATAGTATTCTTAAACAGTTTTTTTATAAAAATAACATGAAATTTTGTCGTATCTATGCAAAGTTATTATTTTTTATAATGATTTTGTGTACAGTTTCTAAAATAAGGTGCTAGTACGTGGTCTGAGCATGTGATTGTGTGGTTTTCATAATTACCAAATATCTATATGCCTGTAAGAGCTTGTTTTCAATCATTTTGTTTATATCCCGCTGATTTTTACATTCATTTACCCGAAACTTTCAAAGAAATGTAAAGTAAGCTTTGTCATTTTATTCTTCGTTACGCCTTATCGATAGGGTCCCCCTGACATTTATTTATTTCTATTTGCAGGCTTTATGATATTTATCATTAGTTCCTCATTTGACTTCGGCTTTCATAAGGGGGGAGAACATATATAGCAGTTAATTAATAGCAGTTCATTAGTTGTCTTCTGGCTTCCCAGTATCTCTGAGTTTCCTTCATTGTCTTTAGGGCTGGGCACCGAATCAGGTGGGTTTTCTGCAGGTTACATAGAGGGCATGTGGGTTGAGTGTATAATCCCAAGGCTACATAGGGGGCATGTGGGTTGAGTGTATACTCCCAATCCAGAGGGCATGTGGGTTGAGTGTATACTCCCAGTCTGTGAAAGGGCATATGGGTTGAGTGTATACTCCCAATCTGTGAAGGGGGCATGTGGGTTGAGTGTATAATCCCAATCTGTGAAGGTTTATTGCCAGGCAATTATGTCCGGTACGTAGTTTAAACTCAGCAACGGCTTCGATTCTTGGCCAGTTGGCTATGTCGAAGAGTGCCACTACCCACAGTTTCTCCATTGTTCGAGCTTTAAGTTCGTTACACCTTGAGGTCTTGAATTCTCTCCCGATTAAGATCTTCATTGTGTGGAAAGACAACGGCCGGTCTAGGCCTTGCAAACTTGTTGTCCCCTTCTTAGCCAGTGCATCAGCAATCTCGTTGCCTTTTATGCCACATTGACGAGGAATCCATTATAGGACCACTGTTTTGTTTTTTCTCTCAGCAGCTGGTAGAGTTTTTTTTAAATTCGTGTATCTCAGCTGTTGTGGGGTCCCCTGACATTGCTTCTACCCATTGTAATCAAAGTTTCTGTCATTTTCCCCCTATGGGACGCATTTGAGTTCGGTTAACAGAATGTCAAACAAGTGTCGAAGGGGAGAGGATGGAGAAGATGGTGTGATCAGAGTTCAGGTTGTAATGTCTGCGCCAATATGGCGGTTCGTGCTCCAAGCTTTAAAGGTAACGATCCATTTCTTGGATTGCAATAAGTGCTTTATTGAATTTTCAAGCGCATTGATCTATTTTGCCACTTCCATTTGTTAAACACAACACATTTTTTGGTTTGCAGAGCTTTGTCATTTCAAGAAAGTCGCTTAAGCATAAGTTTTTTTGATAAACTACATTCACCAACCTCTCTCTCTCTCTTACTGGGTGGATGAAAACAGTGTTCCATATTTCCAAAGATGGGTCGAGTGCAATATAGGGGGGGGGGGGGGGGGGGGGAGGGGAGGGATAGATCAAAATTTTGTAATGGGCGTGGCAAGTATTTCCGAGCATGGAACTATGCCAATTTTAACCTAATTTACAAGAATATCCTATTCATGCACTTCCTTCCAAGACTGTGTAAGGAATGTTCACTCTTTGATAGGCGTACCTTACCACACCTATTCACATGAAATGCAAACATCTGTCTGCTCATTTATCAGCCAAATTATTCTTTAATAAGGAAAAAAAGCGGATTGTGTTATTTGCAGCTTAGAACACGTCTAACCAGTCAATAGATATGTCAAATCCCCTATTTCGACAAAAGTTTGCCAAGGTCCCATTTTAAAGTTTATTTTTAGTGGAGGAGACCTTCTAATGCTAGTGATTACTGAAATGGTTCCATCGCCTTCATACGCTGTAGTAAGCACACACGGTGATACCACTTTGCTTCGCGTGTCCTAATTATTGCCTCATCCGGTTTCGTTTACATTGCCTCTGGAAACTATGGCCGGGTGACATAACAAACTAGGCCAAATTGGTTGGCCCTCTATTTCACTGTCTTGCAGGCAGTTGTGACGTGTCACCCACTCTTCTCCAACATTCCTTTCCCAATGCCACTCCCACCTCCACACCCCCCCCCCCACCTCCTCAATCTCTTTGTTACTCTTCAATACATCATTGCTCCATTGCCACCTTCGCTCTTTTGGTTTGGCATAAAAATAGCTGTTTTATATAAATCGCAAGGATAACTTACTCTTTATGAGCCACTTCAGAGCCATTCAAAGTGTCCGATTTAAAACAAAATAAGGTTTCTCTATTTAATCATCCATGATAGAGGTTAACGAGTCAAACTTCAATTGACTTAAAGGTAATTCTTTCATTTTTTCTGAACACCCAATCTCTTATTCGATGAGAAACATCAGTGGTCATATCCTAAAAAAAGGAGTTTTATTACATTGTTTTATTATTATTATTATTTTGTTTAAAAAATATGGGGCATGGAATTTCAAAGACAGCAAGACACACGTTTTGTTTGCCTTTATATTACTGAAATACGACGCCGATGTGGCCACTGTTGCACTTACCACGATATTTTATGCTTATTTGCGAATACATAAAATTCGCTAATACTCAAGTTGCAGAAATTGTACAAAGGCAGTTTTTTTTCACTTGTAAATTGAAGGATACTCTGTCGCAATTATCGATCACTTTTTTTTAAAATGTGACATTGATTGACATTAGGTGGAGCAATTGGTACGAAATGAGGTCTCCCCTTTTTCAAGGTAATAAGAGCTGAAAGCTTCTCCACTTCATAAATAATTTTCTATTCAAATTTCGTGACATAAAGTTAATAAAAAAATATTTCATTAGGCTATTTGGTTACTTTTTCGTCATATTTTTGCAAAATCACATTCATCAATCCTTCTGTTCAAGCGCTTCTGGATATTCTTGAATGGATATCAAATCCATGACTTATTATACCTTAGAATTACGGATGGAATTAGCTTCAAGGTCTGTCTATAAAATGTAAATATTAACTCTCCTGAAATGTGCTTGCGCACATTTTAATTAGCAACGGCTAGCAAGTCTTCAGGGCGTCATTAATGTGCATAGTTGATCGGACATACGGACATCAGATAGTTCAATTACTGTTTTCGCAGACAGTCAATTAATGATGATTCGTAATGTTAATGCTAAATGATAAGAGCTCTAGAAACTGTAGAGGATAATCAATTTACAAAATGTTTCATAACTTCGTCTTCTGATATTTCCATGTCCATTCACACTTTGGCGTTCTATCTATTTCTAGCAACTGGGAATTGCCAAGTAGACAATTACGTCTTCTTTGATGTGTGAAGACAGCCAGAACTGGTATTAGACCAAATACGAATTCCAGTTTTGAAAGATCACCGACAGCAACTTTTTAGGCTCTTGAGCGAATTCTTTTCCTTGGAACAAACAATCAATCATGTCAATATCCAAACGAATTTATGCCGGTAGTGGGTTAATCTCCAATCCTTAATGTCATTGAGACGGGGTGCGCAATAGGCTTACCTCCACGTGGTGTACCCTGGGCAACGTATACTTATACGGCAAAAATGTCTATCAAACCGGCAGTTGACCTCTGACTTCAGACTACTATGGCCCGACTATTTGTCATATTCGACAACTTCCGCAGTACTCACCTTACCTTTTCCCTGCCTTTGTGTCTGTCTGTCTCTTTTACCTCTGTGAATCATTATTCTGTCTCCAATCTCGACTTTTTGTCACTTTGATGTTCCTCCTTTTCCTCTCTGTGTAGCCTCGAAGTCAGCTAAAGGGCTAATGATAACTATCAAAACGCCTGCCATTTGATATAAATAAATGTTATTGAGTCTAGTGAGCCCTTGTGGAGATCAAAAGCACCCGTCAAATTTTCTCTTAAAATTTTATTGGGATTGAAATGATTGTAGTAGCAGTAGGACCTATTTTGGATATAAATTTTATAATAAGTTCATTTAATTAAATAAAATACTCGTAGCCACTAACAAAGCTATTCAATTGGGGGAAATATTGCGTTTAGGAAATAGAACGATATATCGATTTTGAGGGAGTTGAAACCAAACGGAATATTTTTGAATACCAATCTCTTCACCCTACTCCTTAAGAATATTTAATTAAAGAATTGATGACGTTGCTTATCGTGTGGCTTGTAGTACGCGCGTGGGGACGACCTTTAGATGTGCTTAATTTAATTGTCACATCAAATCACACCGAATAGACTTTCGCAAATGACAGCCAATAAATGACGTGTATCGGATAAAAGAGATACTCGCGTGCCTCGGTTGGATATGTGACCCAGCTACCAACTTTCAATTATTCCCTTTCTACCGTTTTCTCTCACTCGTTAAATGCCATTGTCAACAGACCATACGTTCAAATCAACTGGTGTTCCACTGATTTTGGAAAGGTTTATGTATCCTGTTGACCTTTAGAATTACAGGATTTTAATGAGCATTCCTTTAAGGCTAACCTATTTGGATCATATAAGTAAGTTTACTTGAGATTAATCTTACCTTGGGATCTTGATTTCAAGGCCATTATCAACTGGATTTAACACACCGGTTGACACAAGTGAACATGTTAGTATTTTTTTAAAAAACATCTAATTCATTTAAAGGTACAGCTCTTGAAATACTTGCATTTATATTTACATTTTTTGTCCTGCCTAAATACTTCATAAATCGGGACTTATTAAGACTGTATCGTCCTTGAGTTTCCATTGATGCAATAATTAACCGATTATATTTAGATTGGATATATAAATTTTTCAAAAGTCACTCGTATAACTCTGAAGCGATCTCGTCTTACGTCTCAAAATAAATAAAAATAAATAAATAAAATAAGAATTAAGTGATTTCATCTTTATTTTTTTTTCAAAGTAGCTTGCCAAAGAAACCCTGATAGGCCTAAATTAAGTGGATTGAAAAAATACATTTTTTATAGGTTACAAAAGAATTTTGCAGAGTCACGTAGTATTTTTCATTGTTTTTCCTATTTCGTACTCCTATGGTCAGACGAGTAAAATTTTGGATAAAATTCCCAGAAATAGCAAAGAAAATGCCATTGGATAAAATTGTCGTTAAATAAGTCACTGATTTGTCCAATCAGATTAAGTGCAAGATAAGGATTATTTTGTTGGTTTGACAAATCTTTTTTTTTGGTAAAACTTAATTGCACTTTTCGCACTGTCCATAGTTTCCAAAGCTGTTTTTTTCAAATTGAAAAGAGTGCGTGAAAGAGGATGTCTCGAGTCTGTCGGAAAGAAGGACTTAATTCGGATAGAAGGGAGATATTGAGGGGTCACTAACTTGATAAACTCGAAATCTGTTATTCCTAGTGTTGGCTAGAATTAACCAATGCCGTTGCCAGACCACATAGCTGGATTTGTGCAGATGGGTGGTTAGCACATAATCTCTGAAATAGGCGACGTGTTGGCTGATCATTGGGAAGAGTACGTGGATAGACGGATGAATAATGTGGAAGCTAGGAGGAAAATGGTTCATTGTTTCCTCCATTTCTAAGGCTGTTTATGTTATTAACTCAATTTTCTGCTACTGCTGCAACAGCAAGTAGGAGTATTATTAATGAATGGATGATAGTGAAATGGAAGCTTAATA
This sequence comes from Rodentolepis nana, assembly GCA_900617975.1. Classification (NCBI taxonomy): domain Eukaryota; kingdom Metazoa; phylum Platyhelminthes; class Cestoda; order Cyclophyllidea; family Hymenolepididae; genus Rodentolepis; species Rodentolepis nana. The sequence goes on from UZAE01001487.1 coordinate 12,106, forward strand.
AAACAAAAATCATCCTGAAACGACAATTATTATTTTAAGGTATCTTTCTTTTAATATCTATCTTCATTATTATTATTATTATTATTATTATTATTACAACAAACTTTAAGTTCGAACAAAGGAGAAACAGTGGATAGTGGCACTCTCCGACATAGCCAACTGGCCAAGAATCAAAGCCGCTGTTGAGTTTAGACTACTTACCGGACACGGTTACCAAGAATCGAAGCCGTTGCTGAGTTTAGACTAAACTGGCCAAGAATCAAAGCCGCTGTTGAGTTTAGACTACTTACCGGACACGATTTCCTGGCGAAGCACCTTCACAGATTGGGAGTATACACTGTAGCGGATTGCTACCTTAGTAAAGCCTGACTGACTCAGCCCTAAGTAAAGCCTGACTGACTTAGAAATCTCTATGGCAGATTCTCCTGACTCAGAAATCTCTTTGGCAGATTCTCCTACATCTAGACCGACTCAGAAATCTCCATGGCAGATTCTCAAACATCTAGCTACCGGCTCAGAAATTTCTATGGCAGATTCTCCAACATCTAGCTAGGAATCAGAAATCTCTATGGCAGATTCTCCAACCTCTAGCTAGAGAACAGCTAAGCTATAGCTCAGCTATAAAGAAAACAGACGTGTAGCACGGAGCGCGTTTATATCTGTGGCAGATTCTCCTACATCTAGCTAGACTCCCAGAACGGCAGATTCTCCAACGTCTAGCTAGACTCCCAGAACCAGGGAGATTCTCCTACATCTAGCTAGACTCCCAGAACCAGCTAAACCATAGCCCAGCTATAAAGGAAACAGACGAGTAGCACGGAGAATTCTCAAACATCTAGCTTGACTCCCAGAACCAGCTAAGCTATAGCCCTGCTACGAAAGGAAAACGGACGTGTTGCACGGAGCACGTTTATTCAGTATATATATATTGAGGATAAAGTGTACACGCAGGAA
>UZAE01001488.1:0-13049 GCA_900617975.1 Rodentolepis nana
CCCCTACCCACCTCCCACCCCTCCGCATAGTAACTAAATCGACATGCAGTGAATAAACACGAGAGGGGAAAAGAAATAGCAGCAGCAGCAGCAGCAGCAGCATTGAAAAGGTTAAAAATAGATAGGTGATGAAGAAGGCAAGTGATTTGTAGACTTTTGAGTGGGGAGGGAGAGAGAGAGAGGGAAGTGGAAGCACAAAGAGGAGAGGGAGAGAGAGAGAAGCCAACTGCCGTGCAAATAAAACCCATTTCTAGGGTCGTAGAAACTCACAAGAGGTCATGAAAAAAGGAGGAGGAAAAAGGGAGACAGAGATGCAAAAGAAAAACAAAGAAAGAAATTAAATAAGCGTTATGCTATCTGAAAGTTCTTCTGATAGGTTAAGGAACTTAGAATACCGATTTCGTATTTATTTATGAAAAGAATCATTGAAAATTTAAAAAAGAGGTATTGTTCTAAACCTCGTTAAGATTCTACTATAGACGATTGTCACAGTCTCTACTGATACGCAATACCAGCACAATGGTATGGCTAATCCTTTCTTGGATCCTTAATTACCTTCTATTTAAATAGTCTGTTTATTTAAGTTAAAAGCAACTTCACGTTGAAACTGTCTCCATTTGAGACCGCCAGGAAGGCTTCAATGAGGGGAGGGGGAGGAGGCGGGAATTAAGAAATGATAATACCAACCTGGGGTGCTCGACAGACTTACTCCACGTGGTGCACCCTGGCAACGTATACTCATATGGCAAAAACGTCAATAAGCGAACGGTTAACTTCAAACTGCATGTCATATTCCACCACTTCCACGCACTCACCAAACCTCACCTTTTCTCTACCTCTGTGTCCGTCTTACATTTTTGATTTACTCTTCTACCCCCCCCCCCCCAAACTCTACTCTTTGTGAATTTGATGCTCCTCTCCTTTGTGAAGCCCAAAGTCATCTAAAGGCATCATGATAACTATCATAAAGCCTGCCATTTGATAGAAATAATGCCTTCCTGGTCAAAAGAGATTCTGAAAAAAAAACAATAACTCAGCAATTAGAGGTAGACAGTTAAGAATTAAAGCGTGGTAAAGGTGAGGAGAGAATGGCAACAGAAAACGATAGGTAGAATTTGTCTCTCATTAAGAAATTGCTTTGCTCAATAGTCAGACAAAGGCCATAAAATGCAATGAAGCAAGTATTAGGGGAAAAAACTTCACTTTATTCTTCTCAACTAGGAAATAGGGATGCTTAGAGTTTCGAATCGGTTCAGCTTGCCAAAAAAAAACAAAATAAAATACTTTTAAACACAATGGTAGACGACTTCAATCTTCAGGATAGATCTACCTAAAAACACTGCCCGGGAATATCGTTAGAAAAAAATTGACCTATCTACTTGAATAAAGTTAGAAGGAATATCTAAAGTAATTAAATAGAATTCGTGGGTGATAAGAATTCCACAAATTATTATATAAAGTCTTAAAATCAATTGTCAGTTTCCTATACAGGGAGAAAATAAAGAATGAGGAGACCGAAATTTCTTCCTTATTAACAGGACGAAGGAAAAACATTTATACCTAGATGAATGAGGTTAAGGGGACGTTAAAAAGATAATCGCAGTAGAGGAAATAATGCCCTCAAGACTGAAATTCTCCAATTTATCCTTCTTGGAGTGTTATCAATCACTCAGTTTCAAACTAAATAAACACAACGAGTAGGATAAGGGTGAGGATCCAAACTCACGTTTTAAAACTACCTATTGACGCAACATTAAAAGGGCATTAGTGAAAAACGTTGCAGATACAATTTGAGCAATTTTTCATAGGCCAAAGAAGGGGTTGGCCTTCGAAGCAAGCTAAACCATGAATCAGGTTAAAGGGAGATAAATTTTGACTTTAAATAAAAAAATTTAGTGATATTTGGCACAAGATAGTGAAAAGCAGCCTCACCTGTCCGCCGAGTACATGATAGAGTATGGATGAGCGTCTTTCTCACCAGGACTGAGTAAATTCTTAGCATCACCTGAAACCCGAGTATTGATGAATTCAGAGTTCAATTCACGTGAATCTCGTTGTACAGTAGCACCAGCCGCATATCGCGAAGAGCGTACAAATTCTGCCTTGGAGTAGCCCTCATCAAAATCGGCGTCTGTATAGACCTTCCAGTATTCGAAGTCGGAGTCGGTGAGTTGGGGGAAACGCACAAGATAACGTGTCTGACCGTGAACACCTGGCTATAACGAAATAAAAAAAACACAAGAAGTACAGATTTTAAAAGTAAGTACGAAAAAACATATCTGCAATATTTGGTTGGGAAAAAAGAGAGGGCGTCTTTGAAGTAAATCAGACAGAGACCAATTCATTTTCACGGTTGCAATCTGGTAGGCGCAACATTTGGGGATGTCTAAACCCAGTTAGTAAAAAATTAGAAGACGGGAGATATGCATGATGTGCAAGTAAATAAGGAGAACTGTTTTGGGGTCAACATACAAGTGCCGATGGATAGCCAATCTGGAGTGAGATGAACCAGTGAATAATAAATCAATGACAAGATAAAGAATTCCTAGACAGATCGGGAGATTGCCGTTGAAGTAACAGCCATACTCATTTTGATGAAAAAAACGTTCTAAGAAACTCTTTGATTTGTGATTTGAGAAGTGTGGATGTTTGTTCTTGACTAATAGTGGTAAAGGTTAGTAAAGGTTAATCAAAGCACACGAGGTCATGTTAATAGAATGGTGGAAAACTATATATTGGCTGGAGGTCACGAACAACTGGTACATATAATCATTTACATTTTCCCCTCTAAAATTACAGCTAGCACACATTAGGAAACTACTGCGACAAATATAGAGATTCAAGAATGCAGCACTCCACGTTATTACCGAACAATTAAATCATTGACTTAAAAGATCTTAACCACAGCCAGTCAATCCCAGCTCAGATAAACGTATACCCCTTTAACAATAGTCATAAAGGCAATAGAATTGAACACTATTTTTCATAGTGGTTCAAAAATTGTTGAATTGTGGGAGACAACTGACATCGAATAACAAGTTCAACAAATGTCCAACTTCATTTGCTGTAGTATACTTACAAATTCACACTTCACAATCCGTCTTCTGGATTTGAGCATTAAATCAAGAAGGGTCGATTTCACCCCTCCACTTACTAAATGACCTTGTGTAGGACATTCTGCAGCTTGCAGTCTTAACTCGACCGAGATGAGATGTTCAAGTCAGCAGAGCTCCGTAAGCTGTGAACACTCAAAGTGAATTTTGATGATGATGATAATAATTATTATTATCAAACTTATTTTTAATTAGACTCAAATCTCTCCAAAAGTAGTAGACATAATGGTATAATAAGGCAGACGAATGCAGGTGTTAGTCTTTATAGCTAAGGGGTACTACTCAAACAATAAATAACCTTAAGGGCATATTTCAAATCTTGTTCAAAACAAACATTCTTCCGCTCCTATTACTGTTCCTAATCTCCACATTAATAATACCTGATAAGGTCTTTCATTACTTTCAATATTCACGCATCCTTCTTGATATAGTTTATTTAAACACACTTTGAAGAAAATGGTCTGATTTTGACAATTGTTTTTGAAAGCTAAATTAAAGGAAAGATGTCCTCTTAGTTTTATTTAACAGCCTTGATTTTTGGGATAAATTATTAAAATAAGCCCAAATTGCTCAAAAAATGAGGACGAATAGTTGCAAGGCAAATGTCACTCTCTTAGAAGCTTATTTTGTCTGACAGATTTTTAAGTTGCAGTTGTTCTTCTTCAAACATAGGTAATAGAAGTAGAACCTTTTCTGTAAGCAGACAAAACAATATCTCAATGATTTCTCTATTAATCAACTCAGAATAATGACATCGTATCGAGTATAGAAATTAGGCGGTAAGCTGTGTGTGTGTGGCATTTAAGTTAAGCCACGTAGGAGAGGGAGAAAGGGGGAGAAAGAAGTCATCGAGACAACTGTTTTGGCATCTCGACACTCCTTTAACAGCTTGGATTTGGTTCTGAAGGTCACATTAGCGGGAAATGTTCGTTTTAATTTGCTCCGAATTCTACAAACCAATGGCCTCGCAATTTATCCCAATTTTAAAACTAAGCAAGTATTATAAATAATTAAGGGGTGTGCGATAGACTTACCTCCACGTGATGCACCCTGGGCAACGCATACTCATGCGGCAAAAAAGTAAATAAACTGGCAGTTGACTTCTCACTTCAAACTACCATCACCCCACTGTATGTCATTGTCGACTTCTTCCACAGTGCTCACCTCACCTTTCTTCTATCTTTGCGTCTGTCTCTTTTACATCTTTAAAACACTCTTTTGTTCACCCTCCCCTCTCGAATCTTTTTCGATTTGATGTTCCTCCCCCTCTGTGAAGCCTGAAGTCAACTAAAGGGCTAATGATAACTATCATAAGGCCTGCCATTTGATATAAATAAATGAATAGTTAATTAAGATAAAGGAGTAAAACGTCTTTAGGAATCTTAAATTTTAAGGAAGATATTATTATGTCTAACTCAGACAATTATTAAAGTAGCCTTAACTGAGATAAATGCTAGTTGCAAATGTAACCACCCACATATTATAACAAGCCTTTAAAGTCCACTTAATTTAACAATAAGCTCTCGCAGACCCCACAGTGAAGTCAGTTTTTTTTTTTAAATTAAAGACTGATATAAGAATACAGAAATCAAAATGAAGCGTTTGGAATCCCAATTCAATCCAGTGCAAACCAAAAGTACGAATGAAGCAATCGCCTACGGAAAAAAATAAAGACGGTTGTGCTATTACCATTTTATTCCCGATTGGAGCGTCGAATAATCAGGCTAATCAATACAAAGAAAATGGGTGTAATTTTCGTAGTCTCAGAGAAATTTGTGACGCACGATTGACTATTGCTTGTCTTTAATTCAGCAAAGAACTAAGAGAGCACAATAACAATAGGGCTTGAAAATGGGTTTCGAAGGTAGGTTCACATAGAAGTGAGGCTAAGAAATCTTCCATTCCTCCCAAGCTATTTGACTCAACACCTACTTTAATGAAACTCGCCTACTTTCGAAAATGTTTAACCGAGAAGAGAGCTATTAGAGTGGGTGCATGTACTTTTGTGAAGTTATGACAATTTACAGTGAAGCTGAGAGGGAGAGTCTACCAGAACCGATAAATAATAAATAAATAAATAGTTCACTACATGACAGTAGCATGCCCAAATAGAACTTGGCCATGGGATATGATTTTCAGTGCAGTTGCTAACTTCTAGAGGCGGATTTAATACAGAGATAAGGGCAATGAGCGTGCTGACGCACTTGCTAAGAAGGGAACAACAATTTTGTAAGGCCTAGACCGACCGATGTCTTTCCACACAATGAAGACCTTAATCAGGAGAAAATTCAAGACCTCAAGGTGCAATGAATTTAAAGCTCGAACAAAGGAGAAACAGTGGACAGTAGCCAAGAATCGAAGCCATTGCTGAGTTTAGACTACGTACCGGACACGATTGCTTGGCGAAGCACCTTCACAGATTAGGAGTATACACTCAACCAACATGTCCTCTATATGACCTACAGGAGGAAAGTGAGAAAACCCACCCGATTCGGTGTCCAGCCCTAAAGACAACGACGGAAACCCAGAGATACTGGGAAGCCGGAAGTCAACTAATGAACTGCTATATATGTTCCTCCCCCTCCCTCCCCCCCCCCCCCCCTGTAAAAGCCGAAGTCAACTAAGGGACTAAGTTAAAACTGAACCAACTATGAGGTGGTAGAAGGCAGATAGTTGACTGTAAAAAGCAAACACGTTCGATTATAAATCAGCTAGGAGGTACATATGCCTTATATTTGGCAAAACATTTAAGTTCATCTCTCAAAATCTTATTCCCCTCTCCAAGCTAATTATATGAAAGATTGTGTGATATTGTCGTAGTGGTCAACGTATTAAGTGAAATGAACTATCAATAACATCAATGAATTCTGATCGCCAAGAGAGATGGTAGAACGCGGGTCACCTATAAGAGTGGCACCCGCTATTCAAATAATGATAAGAAATTCTTGAAAATGAAGCTGAACTCAATAGGCTAAGCAATCCACTTATAAAGTTCTCTATAGACCCAAATAATGGCTTCCAATGCAGCAGGTCAGATGAGCCAAAGGGAGGGGGTGAAGATATAAGCACTGATTGGAATAAACTCAAGGCAGAGCATCTTAGCAACGATACCAAGAGGAATGGGAAAGACATGATAATTTAAGTGGAATATGAATTTAATTCCTCGATTGGTAAATGACTGTAGCAAAACAAAGAGACGTACAGCGAGCAGAATAGATTCCCATTGAAGTGATTATTGCATCCCAATTAAGCAAGACAACAAAGCTTAAAGGTGTTAGAATACTGGGGGTGAAAAGCGTTCGGAAGGTTTTTGCGAGGTTAATTAATCTAGAGGTTTGTATCTCGATATCATTTGGAGCGAGGAGGGGGGGAGGTTGAATGTGGAAATAACGGGGATTTCATGCGGCTCAAAGATTGACACCATTTACAAGAATTTTCACTGTCGTTAAAAAAATCGCATTGAGTGATTGTAACGACAGTAATAAGACCGGAAGGCAGTTGCCTAGGTTGACTATGCATTCCGACGCCTCAAATGTAAATTCGGCCAAATTAATTGTTTAATTGCATGATTTTCTGTATAAATGATGCGAAAAGTAAAAACAAGAATTAAAAATTTGTCGTAAATGTACATCTTGAAGAGAAAACGAAACTAAAGTCAAACGTCTCCATGGAATTGTGCAACTAGATTTCCTTCGAGAAACGAGAGGGACAATAGAAGTAGCTATTGTTCATAATTCCTTATAGCTCCACCTACTCAGACTAAAAGAAGTAAAGAATGGAAGACTTATAGCTCAAATGACATCCTTTATCGATAAAATAAATGCACTCATGTGGGCTTGAGAAGGGAGAAAAATAATCGGTTAGCCAGTGACTCCAATTGGCGGCTTCTCAACGAGCGGTAATACACATATTTAAGAGTGAACGTGGGAAACTAATAATCGATAATCCACTGCATGAGACAATAAGACGTGGCGTCTCTCGAACATAACGAAAGTGGTCCTTACCGTTGTAAAGACCAAAATGGTTAAATCTCACCGTATTAATCGATAAGCTGCATAAATGAGAGTGCGATTAAGAAAAAGCGTAAAATAGTTTTTAATTAAGACAGATTAGCATACGAGGCAACATTGAACACAAGTCATTCAGATACAGTTGCTAGGTCATCTTCACCATCTAATTTCTTCATCAAACCTTTTAATGTCAAGTGATGTGACTGACCCCGAAAGACGGATGTAGAAACCCTAATCTTGGAATCAAATAATCCATGTTGAAATACACTTATTTTATACGCTTTAATTGTAGTTAACAAGGTTTCAGAAAACCACGTTTAAATTTCAAGAGATGATCAATGAGTCAAGTCAAGCATTGCTATCACTTCTCCTAAAGAGATTGGAAATTTTCAACTACAACGCACTTGCTTCCATTTCCATCTGCAGGGTCAGAGGTCGGTGCACGAATAGTGAGAGAAGCATGGTTAAGTCTGGCTAATAAGCGCATTGATAGAATTAGCTTTTCGCGGCAAAGAAGCATCCCGATGTTACCTCTCACGCGTGTTTGAATATACATACCTTTATGGCTTAATGCTATTTACAATTTATTAACTGACATTCATGAAACCCACGAAATAGACACACATAATCTCTAATTTTATAATTGTGATGGTGGTTTGAATTTGAAGGATTTTACAACGGATGGTCGGGAGTGTTTAAAACTTTCGAAATTATGGGTCATGCTAGTTAATACTAGAGTGTAAAGCAGATACGATCAATTGCCCGCTCCCAGGTCTCATGGTAGGCTACTTAAGCTCATCCCTACAACAACAGTTTATAAATGCCATCAATGAGCTCTGGTTGTGTTAAAATTACGTTAGTTAATACCGTTCTGCAATAACTTTAGCTTGGAAAGGGCATATCCAAGTAAAAAGCACGTCACACATTGCATCACCTCACACAACACAGTTCTGTAACTCTTTTATTGTCCATTTTCTTCCACTTCCAGATGAACGATAAGTGAAGTGTAAATGAAGTGAAAATCGACGTCAACTGTTAGTTTCTCACCATAAACTCCGAAGAACAGCTCAAACGGAATAGAAGTATTCAATTAACTCGCATCATGAAGGTTATAATGGCAAGGATGAAACAATGGCAAATAAAGTTATAAGTACATTTGTTTAATCAAGATCGAATTACCCTAAGTTTACTTTGTTTACACTTCTTGTTCAAATTGGATTGATAAAATGAGGAGATACATTTCGGATCCTTCGATAATGTTTACGAATAGGATGGAGTGTAACAAAGCCTAAGTAATTAATATGAGTGAAATGATGTACACATTGTCATTACTCTTCCGTATTGCTAATAACTACCTCAATATCGAACCACTTTGAATTTCCAAAAGAAGCGAAAAGGAGACACTACTTCCACAAGCGGAAAAGTGTGTTAGGAGAGCAAGAAAACGATTTTCTTGGAATAGGCATGAATAGGGAAAATGTACATATATATGCGCTCTAATAGGAACTGGTAGAAAGACAAACAACGGAAGAGTTTTTGACATCAAATTAACATAAATTCATCAACCATTAAAAGACACCATTGCAAAAGATATAATTAAGGAACACTAAAAAGACATTTGCATAAATGAAATCATGATTAGACTGAAGTAGAACAAGACAAAAACATTTTGAGGAGAAAAAAGTGAAGCGAACTGCCATTAAAGCGTGAAGGAATGCTAAACGACAAAAGAAAAAAAACATAAAATGAAACACATGAAGATGGAAATGATATTTTAACAGCAATAATGAAAATAACTTTCCCCTCAACAAAATCTTTTATTCTAATTTAAGGAAAGAATTTCCTCCAATAGGTCCCTGAATTGCTAACCTCGAATATTCATCCATCAAATTTAATGGAAGTCACGTAAAAATGAATGTCATTCTTTCATATACTCGAAATAAAGTTTAACATCCTGCTTAAGGGTCTTCTATCAAAGCTAAAGGTGAGGTCAGCTAATTAATAGCGTCGGCGCTATTACTCGAAAAAATCGAAGACAAGTTTTAGGACACAAGAAAACAGTGCTGAGGTAATCGGCAGATAGCTCAACGACATTGAGAGAATCGCACCCCACTCATGGCCAACAATCAAGATACAGGCTATCAGCACCTACCGGAACTGAATTTACATTCGTGGTGATCGGCTTGTGTGCACCCAGCCATCCATTAATATTCATTTTCATTCATACCTTCAACATGAACTGCGTTTACTTGTTGTTATTAAAGAATGAGGGGAGGAGGAAACAGCATTCTCGGACACAAATCACGTCCTCTGCCTTGAAATGCCAAAGTCAAGATGGGTCATCAGAACCCAAGCAGGCGCTGAAGAAAGTGGCCATAAATCGGAAGACCCGGCGTGAAGTAGAAACAAATTAAGGTTCAAAAGAAGAGGAATACTAATCACCTTAATGCAAATTTGTACAGTGGGCACCAGATTTTTTTAAAACAAAAATATATCTTGAACTAACAATCGGATGATTTCCCTACTGCTAATAATTACCTCAAGCAATGACAAAGATTTGACTCAAATTAGATTATTATTACATCTACAGACAACAAAAAATAATTCTGGATGCAATAACATACAAAGGAACAAAAATTTGAAATGCCACCAAGCAACAGGGGTGGGGAGGAGGAGAAGGAGGGGGGGGGGGCAATAGTGAATGAATAGTTGAATACCAAGCGCGTGTAAAAGTGAAAGGTAGGAAAATGTGCTGGCTGAAGAATTGCAAGAAAGCCTTCACGTGAAGTGAATAAATGGATCAATGAAAATGAAATTGGCCAACAAAGAAAGAGCAAAATGCGCAGATCTGGGAATAGAGAAAGGGAGAGAGAGAGAGACGACATCAAAAATGGTGCAGTTCAAAGAACACTCTTCCACTACAAATCTTAGGCAATTTAAGGATCATATTGATAGCAATTTCGCAGTGTACATAAAAAGAATTTGCATTTCAAATCGTTGTACATTTTGGCAAGCCCATTGATCACACTTACTAGCAAATTAAAAATCCCAGTCACACGCAACGCAAGTAAGTAGGTGGCAGTAAATCCTACAGCGTAAAGGGTCATTTATTCAGAGTACTAGGGAAGAACACACTCAATTCACGTTTCGAAACACAATTTCAAGCCACTTAATAGTTATCCAAAGGTTGACGCACAGGCGAACACTAACTACTCAGTGTCATGAGTAAAAAATAAGTACACTCAATTAAAGGTTGTATCAAGGGTGGGAATTAGACGACATCGCACGAATTAAGGTGTATTGAAGAAAGAGAGCTCAGCAATAGACAGCCTTGAAATTGGAATCAAGTAGACGAATTTCAACACGACACGCTTACTATTTCCGAAAAGGACTTTTTTAGGAACTCATTTTTGCTTTGTGGTTTGAGGCATTGTTGCTTCAGACAAGCAATACGAGAGTGAAGTTACTAATGTTATAAAATGAAAATTAAAAAAGGCCCACCATAACCATATAAAAAAAGATTAAAAGGGTGGAGTAATCACAACCAATCGCCCTGATAAACAACTTACAAAACGAACAAACCCAAAAGATAAAAACACAACTGTGATGTACATCGAAACCAGCATTGTGGCGTTTGAGACGTCTCATGAGGGTGGCAATCTCTTCACGCCAGGGCTTTAGACGTAGGTACCACCGAATTAACTCCTCAAGTCGATGAGCCTTATTGCGACCACCTGCACGATCCACTTCTGTAAATCCCCTTTCTCGTTGTTGGATGTAGAGGGGTGATGATGCTGATTGCGCATTGATCCGACTGGTACAAATTCTACCAGCTACAGTGAGTCGAAGCATTCTGAGGAGAGAAGAAAAGAAACTTGTAGTGATTATTGCTAAGGCTAAAGCAGATAGCAACTGTTCTCAAATCGGTTTGCAGCAATTTGAGAGTAATCAAATTATTTTACACAACAACAATCGAAATTCGGAAGAAGCTGTATGAAAACCAAGTGAGTTTGTACTGAGTCTTTCAACCACTGTGTACACAGTACAGTAAAGTACCTGAGTCACTGAGAGAAGGAAGAGACCAAAAATAGATAATCGATAACCAGCTGTGATTTGAGCACATTAAAGTGCAATTCATTGATTTTAAGGCTTAAGAATAGGATTAATCAAGCATTAACTATTGTTATGCCTTGGATCGTGTGGTAGGCAGGGAGAAAACACAAGAAAAGAAAAAAGCGCCCAAAAGCAACCAAATTAGTTCAAAGGAATAAACAATAATGATGGAATACACGAGCAAAGTATTTGATAAGTTCATTTTGTGCTTAATGTAATAACGAATAAATAAGGAATATGGCAAGCACAGGAATGTAACCGAAGTAGACCAGGTATTCTGCAATTAAAGAGATGGAAATGACAAAATGGTTCAGGCCAATAAGAAATCGATACAAGCACGTACACATCCGTACTTAAGAGTGATGTAGTAAATAAATAAAATGGAACAAGTAACTACCCTCATACAATGAAAAATAACAAGAATATTCATTTATGACATACATTTTGAAAAAACCTTACATCAGATATTTGTTTGTGTAAACAAAAAAATGTGATTTATTAAGATCAAACAAAATGAATAGACATAGAAACCACTGAGATATGATAGCGAATGCTAAATCAATTAACGATTAAGGCAGATGAACCATTGATTGGTAGAGTACAATCTTTAATACGAATATTAAGTGAGAACGGACGTTCAGCCCTTCGAAATATTTTGACTACTAGCAAAATAATTCTACAAATAATTGTTAAAAGATCATCGATGTGACAATTTAAGTGGCAGAGACAAAAAACCGCGATTCATTGAAGTTGTCGACCTCCGTGAATGTCCGGTAAAATTTTCGACGGCCTTCGCAATTGAAGAAACATTGACCATATCTCCTATGTCATTCGAATGAAAATGTTGAGCAAATTGGACGTCAATTTACCAGATAATTTAGAGCGGTGAATTGGAGTTATTGAAGAAACATTTTCAAAATCTTTAATTTCAAATGCCTACATTTTGGTATATCTTATGCAACGAGATTATCGGTGAATCTTGTTAAACAGGCCTTTTCAGCCCACTACTAACTACTCAAAATGTAAAAACTACAGGAGATAGTATCTGTAGTATTTTCGAATACAAATTATGCGTTTTGGGACTTGTAAACATAAATAAATTGCACATAAAACATATTCACCGAGGCAGCCAAGTTTTAAAGAATAAAAGAACTTAATGGAGCACGTGTCTCTAGTTCGAATACCTCGTAGATAGATTTTACCAGATTTAAATAATTTATCATTATAAAATAGCAGGCAAGAAATGAAGACCACCGAGATTCCGACCAAACACCGCAAACAAATACAAAGTAGAAAACAAATAAGCATAAACTAATCTCGCCCGAAACGCAACAGTGTCGCATTAATTAAAACTGGTCTAACGTGTGAAAAAAGGGAGGACATAAATTGACAAAACAAAACTGACGCAATTTTTTAAGCACAATTTATTTTAGACTGCGCTGTGGAATGGAAGAGCTGGTACTTTATGACTCGATTGGCCATTAAAGTATATTTATATACCCCCCCCCCTCCCCCAAATGCCCTGGAGCCATATAACCCATGAGCCAATTGAGATGAACAAATGCAACGAATTAGGTGTATGCAAATGTGAACACAAATGCATAATAAGGGGCGCCTAAAAAAGCGAATGAACTAAAAGGTATCAAGATATTGATCCTGAAGTCAGTTAAAATTATCTTTGGGACGGTTGGTTCAAATAAGGGGAGTAAACCAATTGCATTAAAATGATTATTCTCTAAGACAATGAAATTAGCTCTGCTATGAGAAGATTCACAACCCTCTAAATCAATGGACTTGTCAATAAGTTACCGAC
>UZAE01001489.1:0-13048 GCA_900617975.1 Rodentolepis nana
TAGAAACGAAAAACTCTCAGGAGAGTTCGATAAAATCACACAAACGTATCCTTTTTAAGATTGTGGAAATATCTATTATATAAGTAACTTGATAATTATGGCAGTTCTAATCAACCGTGCATTTGTAGCGGATAGCTACTTTATTAAAGCCTGACCGACTCAGAAATCTCTATGGCAGATTCCCCAACATCTAGCTAGACTCCCAGAACCAGCTGAGCCATAGCCCAGCTCTAAAGGAAACAGACGTGTAGCACGGAGCACGTTTATTCAGTGAGTATATTGCGGATAAAGTGTTAGGCAGGAAGCTTAATCATGATCAGGTTGGCAGATTAGGTTAAACAAACAGAGGTTAATGATTGGTCACTGTTTTTACGGTGGCACCTCCCAATCTTGGCGTGCAGGCATGCGATGACGTAGCACCTCCCAATCCTGCCGTGCAGGCATGCGATGACGTGTCCCATCTCCCAGTCCTGGCGTGCAGGCATGCGATGACGTGTCCCACAAGGCTTAGGCTGCGATGACGTGTCTTACACATTCAATAAAGAGAATCGCTTGTTTTCTAATCACAGAAATCCCAATTGTTTTGTAAACTGTGCTCTATTATTTCGACTTCTTTAAGCTATATTTTCTAGCGCATTTCAATCACATGGTCTACCACAGATTCTATTTTGGTGTTTCTATTTCTCACAAAAGTCGGTTTAGAAAAAAAGAGTCTCAGCAAAATGAATTGCATCATCGTGAAGAGTCGAAGGAAAACACCATTAGGGTTTAATCCTCTAACGCCACCCCCCCCCCCAGGACCGTACGCGGTCCTCTTTCAAAATTATCTCCATTGGTACAACAGACTCGTAGCAGAAGCGGTGCTATTATCCTTTGAAACATGTTCAATACATGTGTCTATAACCTTTGCTTAATACCACCGAAACTCAGCACGTCTGTGCCATCAGTCTATGAGGAGACACGCGTGAGTGCTGTTGGGCGCATTTTTCAACAAATGATTGGGGGGGGGGGCATTAAATAGGCTTAAAACTTTGTGAATGATTCTTCTCATTGGAGTCTCATGCAATCTTTTCATCTTCTTAGTACCAAAATGAGGAGGAAACTGAACTACGTAAAGAATCTGTGTGAATTAGAGACCTACTTGCCCGTCTCCCAGTTGAATTTACCTCTTCGAATTCGAGAGTACGTCACATTCACCTTGTTTATTCTCTTTCACCCTCGCGCGCTCTCTGGCTTCATATTTGGCATGAAATTTGAGTCTACTCGTATTTCAATTCCTCCTATTACGTGGGAATTATTGAATGGCCGCTAATTTTCATTTGTAGTTATGATAGCAAAATTGGACTCTTTGGCAATCCACTCTCGATTGATCCAGCGGCTGCTTCTGTCCTTGGAGATCATGATTTTGAAGATCCTCCCTTTCATGATAAACAGCAATTTGGGGTTACTCTAAAGTTGTAAGTTCCTTAATAAGACTCACTTCTTTGATTCCTACCTGCATTAACGCTACCGAAATATGTTTTTTTGGCATTACTTCATCTAGTTTTAAAAGTTGATCGAATTAGCTTAACATTTTAGTTGAGCTAAATTTACTGTTCTCCTGATTTCTCTTGCTGAGCATTGTTCGCTTTTTTCTTCTTTTCACATTTTTACTAAATATCTTCGGAGAGTGATTGGTGTTTATGTCTGCCTACTTCATACCTAGTGGCTACTTTGCTCTAGAAAGGCGCCTAGACTCGAATACGCGAGAAGAAGAAAAGCCTTTCATTTACGATGTGACCGAACGTGGAACGTTGCATCGTCTCCTGGTAAAGGTTTTCGTATATACTATAGATCATATGGACTGCATGCTCGCAAATTAAATATCACGTCCAACCAACTCGAAAATAGGTGCCGTTATTGATTTTCCCGAAACGAGTAGTACTGATTGATTGCATTGTAATTACTCAATTCGTGGAGCTAAGTTCCTCTTTGTGACATCTCTTTGCAGCATTCGAGAGAATGACGGTGGTAGAACAATTCCCATAGTCATAGAAGATACAATTACCTATCTTCGTCGCCAGGGTAACTTTAATCACTCTTGAATATGGTTAGCATGCAATCCACCTGGACATTAGTTTACTTTTGTGTGATTTCAGGACTGGACACTGTCGGAATTTTCATCAAACCTATCCATATCATGGCTCTTCATGATGCTCAGAGTCTCTATAATTGCGGTAACTTTCTATACCTAATATGCGGTTTTTTCTACGCATTTGAAATAGATCTCTTTATCAAATTTTTTGAATGACTACTAATGAGTTTGAAGTCCTTTCTTATTTCCCTTTTCGTCCTATTTTTCAGGAGAATATGTCGATCTCTATGAGATGAACAATCCCCATCTGGCTGCTCATCTCTTAAAATCCTTCCTTACTGAATTGCGCGAACCTCTTCTAACCTTTGACCTTTATGAGGGCATTCTCCGGGCCTGTAGTAGGTTATTTAACATTGTCTTTTTCTATTGACTTTATTTATATCCATGCCTCTTACTCTATCTAACCTCATCTCATGATAACAGAACCAGGTCTCAATGCTGCTATTCTTGTTACTGATACTGCCCAAATTTCTGAATGTCATACTCAAGGCGTCTTAATCTTTTAGCTGTTGTATAAATGTTGAAGGATCTTATGAGCACTTTTTTATGGGGTATATGCGGAATATTTTACACCCATTTTGACTTGTTTAATATTTTTTTAACTAGGCCAAACAGCAAAAAATAAAGTGATTTCCATAAGACGATTGCTGACAGTTCATCTGCCAAAGGAGAACTACGATATTCTTCACTATATCTTCAAGTTCCTCACTGAAGTATGTGCTAGTTTCTTTTTTTTCTTTTTTTATATTTATTTATAAATAAATAAATAAATATCTGGTCTATACCAAATATTGTATGGCGGAACATGATATTTCGCAATCTAACTTTAATTTACCTGTAGGAGAAAAAGATAGGACGATGAGTTGGTGTGCATTTTGAATTGAGTTGAGAGATCTGCCACACCCTTTAGTTGGTCGAAATGTCTTCAGCTTAAATAACCACGGCCCAGCAGACTTGCAATTGTCGAGATTTAATATTCATTTCTGTCGAAAGTATCCTTTCCAGGTCACCCTTCCTTTACATCTTCACACTCGTTTACTTTACTCTTTCTTCTTCATAAATATGAGGCTATGTGCATGCGTGTGAATAGTAAATATTTCAATTAAACATTCCACACCATCTGAAAATTTTGAGGGGGTGGGGTTAGGGGGTAGGGATGTGTTTAATAACCTTTGAAACCTCGGGCGAATTTTTCGGGAAACCAGTGTGTCCTTAATTCTTTAACTCTTCACATTACTTTGAATATTTACTGTCATCAATTCCTGCTTTTTCATTACATTCCACACTTATTTTGAAGTCGAATAGCTGGACAAGAAAAATGCCTGTTTGAACTGAAATACCTCTGTATGTCTCTTCATTCCATTGCGATTGAATCTTAAAAGTGTAAGTTATGTCTTTGTTCTTTACCTCAGCATCTAAACTCTTTCGTTTGCACTTTTTGGATGTTGTGCCAGCATTATTTCAGACCTTAAATTTAAAGGTGAAATAACAATGACTTTAGTTAGGGTAAAGAGGGCTGTTTGGCTATCGGATTGACCAGTAACGCAGCAATGAAGAGATGTCATTGTCTATTACAATACTACTAATACTTCAGCAAATGTTTCCATTTTCGTCAGCTTAATGCTGTTAAGGGTGACTTGTGTGCTATTCTTCAAACTTCACGTTATTACTAATATAAACGAGAGGTTATACTACGACTTGGTGGCCATTATGCTTGGGTTAAAAAGTTGTCTAAATGATTGCTCTTTTTGTTTCTTATTAGGCGAGAACGGAGTAGTGAATCCTAGGCAAGAGACCTATTAAATTAGAATGAGTGTATTCGTCAACCGGATGAGTAACTTAAAGCAATCGCTACAACATGGCTACAATGTATTTGTAATTATAATGGCGTTAAAATAATTTGTACTATTATTTTAGGTGCTGGAACACTCGTCGAAGAACTCGGTTACAGCCGCTAGTCTCTCGGTGACGCTAGCGCCAGCCCTAATCCGATGTCGCCGGAACTCGGTGTTGCCTTCTCAGTCTGTGCAGAGCTTGATTACCTCCTTTACCCAGCTCTGTATCACACACTTTGAAGTTATCTTTACCCGGTCCGCTTCACCTGCCAGTATTCTCACGTACTCAATTCCTCATGGCTTGGATTCTCCTTAATGTCCGCCTTTTATCGATCTCTCAATGTTTTTTTCCTTGCCTCGGTCTTTTCTCCCTGCCTATTTTGTCTCTTATAATTTGGTTTATTTTGTGGTTTGAAGATTTACTTTTATAAGAACAAGCTTATTTATCCCAGTCTCATTAAAATATTGTCTTGTCGGTGTTCAACTTATAGATAGACCCACTTCTTCTTACGAATCTTTTTAATTACCTAACTCTGCTCGATATCCTTAGTACTATAATCGTTTGTAGCTTGTCAGATGATACACTCCCATGCCTTATTTCATGAATGAGATATTGATTGGATATGCATAAAACAAAGATACAGGAAGACAATAAACTCGTGGTACCGTTACTTTGATTTAGGAGCGGCTCAATTGAGCAACATATAATGACTATCTGTGTATCTGTTGTATCTAATGTAAACAGGGTATGGGTAATGTTTTGTTTATTTTAAATAAAAAAGATATTGAAGATTGGTAAATGGGTAATACTTCATGGCATAATCGGGCCAACCTATGTATTAGTTCCACGTCAACTATATTTTCCTAATGCTTTTGTAATAGTAGAATTGATCAGTATATGATGCGTGAAATGTTCAATATCTTTCGCTTTTTCATTACCATCTTTCCTACACCTTTCATTTCGAAATTATACATTACTTTTAATCTTCTACAAATATTGTTCTATGCCAACGATAATCTAGAGTTTAATGAGATTAAGTCAAGTATTGTTCGTGTTGCAATCTGAAAGTGAAAGATTAATAAATTATAGCTGATAGCTGATTATTAATACCAAATGGATAAATAAAATAAATTGTATGCTTTTTTCGTTATTCTAATATTCACTGGAGATGCAATAGCTGTTCGTCAATTCTGAAGTCAATAGATCCCATCTCGACTAGTAAAAATCTGAAAAGAACAAGTACTCAATTCGTTAAATTTTTCAAGCAATCTTTGTTTTAAAATGGTATTATTACGAAATGGTCGCCTCTGAATGAATTTTCTACTGTTGCATACCTCTTTGAATAAGATAAAGATCATCGAGTCATTTATATTAATTTAATAGGTCATGAGCCATTAAACGAACATACCAAAAGTATTAATAGTGCAGTATATTTTATCCAAGCTTTAAAAGCAAGACAACTTTTAAATGCGGGCTTTTATAATTGTATTATCTGCATTTTTTCATAAAAAAGTGAGATACTACAATACATTTTAAGCTATAAACAAACGTAAAAAATAAATACATTATTAATCGTAATAATATTGTTAGATAGCAAATAAAAATCGTTAAATTAGGTTTGGATTTGTTTTATTTCGCCACATCGTGGCCTTACCCTTACCTTTACAAAGACGCTCATTTGTACCATTTGATTTAACGGTATTGCGGTTTCCGACTGTTTCTTCGCACCACTGGTTTAGAAACGTCTTGCAAAAGACTTTGGTATCGTGCTTAGCTGTTGTGTGGCTTTTCAAGAAACGATTTTTAATCCAATTTTGGAGTATCGTAATAATCTGACGATTACCTTATACGATGTCACAATTTTGTATGGACATGCAAGATCAATCACCCAACCGGCCCGGTAGTCTTACACTACGGTTTGATAGTACTCCTACTAACTACGCCGATCTCAAATCACATCAACATTCTCGGAATTACCCCGCATTGAAACGCAGTGAATCCTCAGATTGTGACAAGGTTATCGTTCAGCTTCAGACTGACTGCAGTAATAATCCCATGACTCCCACTGCTTTCTTGAACCCGAAGGATGTTCCCGCCGATTCCGAGCAATTTGCAGAGTGAGTAACATTTTCTACTTGTTTGCTTTCTTCTGTTTGGTACAAGCTGTCTTGGTTGAATCTTAATCGCCGGAATATTGATTGGTTTTGCATGCACTTGGGGGCTGATGTTTGAGGAGTAGTTTGAATAAGTACTCATTTGAATCAATTTTGAATAGGCAACTCACCAAGTCATTTGACAAGATAAAGAGTGAACGTGAAGGCCCGCTAGCTGATGAGCAATTACAGCACCGTTCATCTAACGCATCTCCCCTAGCTACCTTTGCTACGGCAAATGAACGCTCTACCAATCCATCTACACCTACACGAGTCAATCTGTGGTATGTAAGAGAGTTCCATTTGCTCATTTTCCACTTTTCGCTATTCATCAGATGGTCATCACTTTTACATTAGGGATCTATTTTTTGACTGCTAAATTGTTGTTTTTCATTTCAAGCAATCCTGATGATAATAACGGTGAATCGGTTTCTCGAAGCTCAATGTTGATCGCAGAGACCTATTCTATGTTAGGCCATGGGATGCGCTCTTCCGAAGCCCCCGTTATATCCACAAATATATCTCCCCCTTCTACAACGGGTGACTCTACTTCTCCGGTATCTCCAGCCCTTGAGAACCCCAGTAATCGATTCCCTTCAGTTTCGAATACAGCTCCTCCGCGTTACGCTTTGCCTCCTTTGAGAACCGGAGGCAACAATAATGGCGATCATTACTCGTCTCTCGCAAATATGATGGTTGCTGGCTCTACGGATGATCCATCTAACAATCCCACTCTTGCTGATCTCACTAACGCCTCTTCTCTCACCGGAAATCAATTAGTCAATACGACTACCGATGGATTTGTCTTCCAGCATTCAACTGACCAAGTAAGTCGCCACGTGTTTTCTGTGGGATTTTAAGGTCACATATCGGTTTATTTACCCGACGGTTTGGCTGGATGTAATTCGCACTACTTCTATCACTACTGATTGTCAAGTCGCGGGCTGTCCACAGTTTTCGAGTGGGCCCTGAACAGATATGGCGTTCTCTATTAGTGTATAAAGGAGGGAGGGAAAGGTAGAATAGAGTATGAATCATCGTGTGCGGCCATATCACCTCTGAGTCACACTGACAAGAAAGTGTGTTTGCCACTGCTGTCGCGTCTTCCTGTGAATCATCCCATGGGGGTAGGCTGATGGTCTATTCCAGTTCTCGAATTGGCCACTTCGCGCGTGCGTGTCATTGTGTGTGCGCGTACGCTTCAAGTTACTAATTTTAGGACTAAGTAGACAAAGAAACTGCGCTCTCTTGAACGGTCCTGCAGACTGCCTCTTTTTTAGATTCTTTGTGTTATATCGTTAGGATTTTCGAATATGTATGGTTGGTTTAATTTCTTTCGTATGAAATATACTCGCTTAGACTCGGTTTCCTTTCTATTTTTCTGGCTGGAGTTGGATGTCTACTTGCAACACCATCGTGGGTTGCGGAAGTTGGACCGGTCAACTATTAAGGGGTTGGTGTCACTGAAATTTGGCTGTTTTCTTGTTTACTTTGATTTGTTCTCATTAACGATGTCGACATTGTTTTGCTATATTTCCAATTTACAGCAATTGAGGAGGGGGAGGGTTAAGATCGGTTGAAATTTACTTCGAAATGTTTGGAACCGCTTTGTAAATGTCAAAAGCTACCCGTTTTAAATTCTTTGTTAGCCAAAGTGACGCATGTCGGCTTCAGTTCTACTTTTTGGCGGGGGGATTTGTGCTCATTTCAAATATATTACCTCAAGCAAATAATCAGGCATTTTATAGTCTTCCCTCTTTGAAGGGAACATGCTTAAACCGGCATATTCATACATTTGTCATTCCTAAACCAGCTAAGTGTTGAGAGGTAAGAGCTGTGATGGCTAGGCTTAGAGTAGACTTTAATCACGCTCTGAATTACAACTTTAAAATAAGTTGCAATTCATGATTTCCACGCGGAATGGGATTTCAGTTGGGTATTTTGGTTATTGAGAATTAACAGCTTTTCGTGGATAATGGTCATGGTTGTGATCACTACGAAGGTACAACTGAATTGCTCTTGGTGCCTTAGAATCTAAGAGCTATTCCTTTATGTATTTTTTAGAATGCTTTGATGGGGGGTCGAATGAACACATTGTTGGACCAGCGTCATCTAACCAATCTTGTATCGTCCAACTACGATAGTCATAACTTCGCGCACCAGCAGCGCCACCCCAATGATTACCTTTCTGGGATGCCTAATTATCCTGTTCCAGACCAGCAGCCGCAGGAAGGTTTAATGATGGGCACTAAACGTCCCCTTCAAAATCCTCCAATGCCCTCTTCGGGGACAAAACGCGGTCGCAGAAGGCATGAGCCCACGATAGCTGCTGCTCAAGCTCTTATCAACGCATCTTCAAGTGGTGGAATGGGTAATAGTGGTAGCCAACTCTCTTATCTCCCCCCTGATTTGTCCTCTATATCTGCTAACGGCCTTAAAATGGAACAACAGGCTCAACAGCTTCAAACCCCCGTTAATAACAATGCCGGTGGACCTTCCAGACGTGGAAATCATCCAATTTCCATGTCAACATACGATTCCACATCGGAGGCGTCCCTTTCAAATCTTGATCCAAGTGTAGATAAGATGGAGAAAAAACGGGCGCGAAATCGACTGGCAGCAAGGAGGTGTCGTGAGAGGAAAATTAGCAAGATTCAGAGCCTAGAGACCGAGGTGGCTCAATTGTCTGCCTTCACAGAGACTCTGCGTGTTCAACTGGTAACATCACAAAAGGAGGCTGAGCAGTTAAGGAATTGTGTTGAACAATTAGCAGAGACAATTCCTGGCGTAAGGGAGCAACTTGATACCATCATGTTACCCCGTGTCCAGGCTCAACATCAACATCCAATGCAATCTCAGTGTGTCTCACCTAATCAAGCTCATCGTGCCTGAATCCCAGGGGTTTCAGCCCTCTCGTAATATCTCATCTCTATTTCATCACCATTTTCTGGACGCCATTACGACCACCACCGGTCCTGTCACTCCGCGTTCTCTTTTTTGTATTTTTATAAGCGAACTTTGTAAATACGGATGCTGAAACCCGGTGAGTAATAATATGCATTTGGTAATAGTTACTGAAACAAAATCTCTTTCTCTATCACTTTTACATCCCAGTTTTTCTACCTTGTATGCGTGTGTCTTTGTTTGATCTTTTTGTACTATGGTGACCGATTCCCTCTCCTTGTCTTTTAAATTCTCCCGGTGGCGTTCTTTATGTTTCTTCCTGAACTCTATCTGTATTTCCACTTTGATATGTCGCTTTGAATAAACATGGAGGTAATTGATTTGGTCTTTGTTTTGCCTGTTTAGGGCGGCTGGCCTTAGATGTGCTTATTGACCTCTGGGTCAAGACGAATGGCTGTGTATCTCGGGGATTCTGTTAGTCTGGGCGAATAAATTCGTAAGGCCTTTATTTGACTTAATTGAATCAAAAAGCAGTTGGAGTGGACCGATCAAGTCTCCAGTTTCTTAGTTATCAGCTTACGCAATTATATCAAATTTACCGTGATTCTCTGAATCATCTCTATTATCTGCATAATTTATCTCCAAAATCAATATTTAAGTAATTGTAATTGGGAAATGGGTCAATAAATGTTACAAAAAAGGAGTTGTCTTTAAATTAGGGCAGTTGGGGGAGCAGACATTTGTCCATATTGCGTGTTCAGTACTGAGTCGTTTTCACACATTACATATGAACATGTGAATCCCATAACTTTCGACTGTGATCAGATCTTATGAGAATAGTGTGCATTTAAAATCGGAAGGGAATATCTGCGAGAGGTTAAAGCGAATGGTAACTTTTATGAGCCCTTATACTGGAGTGCTCCAGATCAGCAAATTTTAATTTAATTCTAGCTAAAACCTCATTCTGTTTTAGCATTTCGAAGCGAGTCTAAATTAACCTCTTCAAGAATATCGTGAACCCATAATATGCTTAATGAATAGCGATCTTGCGACATTTTCTAGCCAAAGTTTAACATGTTTCTGCTTGGAGAATGCCATACCGAATACCGTGTCAGGGAGAAAGCCCACTTTTAAATCAAATGTTTAAGGAGTCCATGGTTGAAATAGCCAAAATTTGGCTATTTAATGAAGGGTTAGAACTCTGAAATCCTAGATTCGACATCAGTATTTAAACGCATTTAGTATCTTCGATTTCAAGCATTAGTTTGGTCTCGAATTTTCAAGGGATCATCCCCGAATCACTCCGGAAACAAATCTTGAACGAAGTATAAGATTCGTGCTGAAATCTTGTTCCAATACTAAAACATTCTCGTTCTTAATCAAACGTAATAAATAACAAATATTACTTTTAGTTTTCCAACCGGAGCGCGCTTTCCCACGCAGAATATGCTATTACTTTTCAGTTTATCCCAAAGATGGGAAATTAAATACCACCACATAATTGGCCAGTAAGGACTGCAGCTGATTTCCTCCCAATGTGAGGATCGATTCGATTTGTGTCTACTGTGGATTTAGCCCGGTGGGAACGTCGGCTAAACGCATGTCCAATTTTAAGTTCATCTGTCTCGCAACTGTTTCGGCTGCTCCAAGCCAAAAATTCCTAACCAGACTGAGGTTTATTTCTAACTATTTAATGGAAAACCGCTGCTATATTAGTAGCCAACAGATCTTTCGATGATTTATCAAAAAAATTTTCCTGACTCCCTGGAAGGTGTCTTCACATATGAAGATCAATGTATATTTAATATTCTTATTTAAATTAATGTTCATAATTCTATTTTCGAGCTATGACATCGAAAAAGAACTAAGTCAAATGTAAATAAGTAAGGCTCTCTGACTTCATCCTATTGGATGTAGGAAAAGCGTAACTTATTGGGGGATGATTGCTGTTAGATTTTCTTCCTTATTCGCCCACAACAACAAAATGGGTTAGTCATTATCACTCATACTACACGCTTATTCAGCCACTGCTACGCACGTGTTGATGCTGACCAATCATAGCTCGCAACCTAGAGAAAAAACGTACGACTGATTTTTTCATACGCAAGCCAACTTTGCGCGCGTAAATACAGATATCGTGCGTGAGCGTTAGCGCTATGACGACACAACTAGGACCCACTCACGCTGATTCAGATCATCCTACTGCCCACGTGAAGAATACATGCTATAATCCCTTTTCAATAACCTTTTCCTCATCCAAAATTTCATTGCTTTGATGTAACTATCTAAAGAGCAAAATATCTTTTAACATTTTCAGCTGGACATAAATTAGAAACTTTAGATCCTACTGCTATCTCTCTCAAAATTTGATATTCATAGAAACTGCTCCATAGGATGATGGAAATCTGGTACTAATAGCACACAAGTTCCATATTTCAGCCAAAAAAGCAGCATTCCTTCTTTGGCTAAATTTTGTTCAAGCGGAGATTTTCGAAAAGGTTATTACGATAGATTTATTATGCAACAAAAGTAATTACGATTAAACAGAGATAGAGAGGATGCGTGGGCGTAGTGGATATCCCGTCATGTCTTTGTGCTAACCATGACTTATTAAGCGAATAAGCCGAGAAAGAGATCATATTTAAGAGGGTAATTAAGTAAAATAATTCCTTCTGATTCACCTACTTTGAAACTTTTTACTTTCAATAATAACGATTCACCATGAACTGCGTTCAGTGAGTTCATTTAAACTGTTTGAAATATTTCCTAAATGATTTTATTACTTTTTAATGTTTCTACATTCATTTAAACATATTTTAACTTACCATATTATTACCTTTGTATTGATATTTTCTAACTATTAACTTAATTAGCAAATCAAACGTAATAATCAAAGTGGCCTATTTAGCAAATCTGAATTTGTTGAAATCCATTGAAAGAAATTGAAAAGTTACATGTAAACATGTATAGCAAACCTGACAATTTTTGCTATTTTTAACGATATAACCGTTGTGATTGCTGAGTATTTTGCACTGAAAAGATATCTATAGCTTGATAAGTCACTGAGACGTGCATTGGATGTTGAACATTTAAGTGCATTTTCACTTTAATTCGAGTTTAGCTAATGAACCAAGGTTTTAAGGGATAATCATGAGAAGGTGCATACAATGGAGGGGGGGAGGGGGGGGAGATTTGTGACGATCCGTTTTCACTGAGAGTACTCCATCGAAATTGTAACCATGTAACATTTCCTTGCAGTAACACCATTTAATTGCACATACTTTTTAAAATTGCTGATTGCATTTCATATATACAAAAAAGTTAATTTTTCATTAGGTGAAAGAGGGTTTCAACAAGGGATTATTAATGGTAAGGTGAGGCATATCGAGTGCAAATTATGGTGACTTTTTCTAATAGATTTAAGCCTACCAATTGGAGGACTGCAAAAAATCCTAAAGGCCTCCTACTGGATTTCCCATCTAATGTGAAGCGATTTCAATCGGTTGGTGGCTTTAAAGTAGATATGATACTACCAAAAAACCCCAACTCAGTAGTTGAGAGAAATTAGACATTTCTTTTCATGGGATTCGTCGTTATTTCAAGATATATTCAATTGGATTTCTTATCAAATGTGATTGAAAACGTATTTATAGAATCTACCAAATGGTTGCAACCCTTAGGTAGAAAACCTTAGTTCAAGATCATGAATAATAAAAAAATAATCAGTAATAGTTTATTTTTAGGGGATTTTGTAAGTTCCTATTCCAAATAATTGTGTCAATGGACTTTATTGCATCCCGATTGATAAAATTTTCTTTCTCTATTATCATTATTACCCTTGGCGATGCAAACTCTGTTCAAGATGAAACAATTGAAATATTAAAAGGCTTTTAACTCAATTTTCACAATCTGATCTCTGGGTTTCTGGTTGAGTTCTCGTTTATGTTATTTCATGCTCGTCTACCAGTTGATCTAATTTTTACATATATATATATATATATATATATATATATAAAAAATA
>UZAE01001490.1:0-13047 GCA_900617975.1 Rodentolepis nana
CGTGGTGCACCCTGGGCAACGTATAATCATACGACAAAAATGTCTATTAACCGGCAGTCGACTACTGACTTCAAAATACCATCACCCCACTGTATGTCATATTCGAGTACTTTCACATTACTCACCTCACCTTTTTCACTCTACCTTTGTGTCTATCTCTTTTACATCTTTGAAGCACTCTCTACCTTTGTGTTTGTCTCTTACATCTTTGAAACACTCTACCTTTGTGTCTGTCTCTTTTACATCTTTGAAACACTCTTCAAACTTTGTGTCTGTCTCTTTTACATCTTTGAAACACTCTTTTGTTCCCCCCCCCTCCCCCTCTCGACTTTTTTCACTTTGATGTTGTTCCTCCCTCTCGACTTTTTTCACTTTGGTGTTCCTTTCCCTCTGTGAAGCCTGAAGTCAACTAAATGGCTAATGATATATTTAAACGCCTGCCATTTGATATAAATACATCAAATACATAAAATAAATAAGTAATAATATTACCGAAGTCAGCTAAATGGCTAATGATAACTATCAAAACGCTCATTTGAAATCAATAAATAAATATTATGGAATAAAAAATAACCATTTTATGGCTTAAATTCCAATTTTTCTTTACAATTTGTTAATTTCGCAATTTACTATAATCAGGGAAAAATTAAATTGCCCCAAAAACAGCCAGTTATGCGTAAGCCAAATAAGCAATATGAAGTAAGAACGAAATTATTCAGCATTAGATTTTTGCTGAGGCATTCGAAATTGTGATTGATATTCCATTTATTGAATATTGTGATTGAAATCAAGGTTTCAAGTGCATTGTGCAATAGTAGAAGGCAAGTAATTAAACAGCTAGTATATTTGAGTTATTATGTGCATAATTTAATTCAAAGTAATTTCAAATTCTATTTTTGCAGTTAGAGTTTTTAACTCCATATATCGTATTAAATATTTATTCGGTGTCATTAATTTGCTCAATAACTTTATGAAAACAAATTTTTGTCAATCGTAGGTCATAATGCTAAATAATGACTTATAAATTACATAATTTGAAAAAATCACCAATCCTTGATTTAATTGTTGCAAAGGTAACACGTACAGTGCCGCCTATTCGAAATATTTAGGAATAATGTATTATTATTAAACATAATTAATTATCTTTATTTCACTACAATATTTATTCATTCCCCCCTCTGCGAAGTAAGAACAATGAAAGCTCGAATGAATATGTACTTTTGGCAATTATCTCATTCTTTAGATTTCATTTATGCTATTAGGTGAATAAGAAAATTTTTGTACTTTTGCTGGCGCATTTTATATTTTCAACAATTTCTTAAGCTGATTTATAACGAACACTAATCTCCACAATTTAATAAATTGAAACGTGGGCAGAAGATTTGATAATGATTTGGTTAAGACTGAATGAACCTACTCATTTTTAGTTGTGAACAAGGAAATATTTTAAAATTCTTCTGTAGCAACTGCTATTGCACCTCAACATATTTCGTAATAAAATCTGTCCAAATGGAATTGCTTTTACTGGGTAACTAATTTCTATCTGACAGAATTAATGGCATAGTAATTTAATTAAGGCAGACTTAAGTGCAATGTTTGATTTTTATGTTCCACTTATCCAAGGTCAGTGAAATCATAATTTATTGTTATTCAATGCGAGTTAGCTTTCCCAATACTAATTAAAACAAGATCTCTTGGTTGAAAGCTTAATTAGATATTTCATATTCTCCGGCCGAATTGTAAAACAAAAACATTTTTTCCTGAGAATAAATTTAGAAGGGGAATGATAGATAGTGCTTTGGAAATTGCAACATTTCAACTAGTTGGCAGTTAGTTACTCTTATAATTTGGAGCATGGGGGTGTGCGGTAGACTTACCCCTGGTCAACGTATATTCATACGACAAATAGTCTATTAAACGACAGTTGACTTTTGACTTCAAATTACCAAAACCCCACTGTATGTCATATTCGACCCCTTTTACAGTACTCATCTTACCTTTTCTCTGCCTTTGTATCTGCCTGACTTTTTGAAAACTGTCATTCATTATTCTGTCCCTCCTCTCGACTTTATGCACTTTGATGTTTCTCCTCCTCCTCTCTTGAAGCTCGGAGTCAGCTAAAGGCCTAATGATAACTATTATAAAGTCTGCTATTTAAAATAAATAAATAACTTTTGGTAACAAAACTATATTTTGCGGAATAGTATGTAAACCTTTCTCTTCTGTCTCAGGTGCGTTATAACCTTCATTTGCTTGTTTTTCTCTTCGTCTTGTTATTCTAGTAAAAAGAGGAGATAACTCATTTGGTATATCATAATCAAAATATTTGGCACCCAAACAATTATTTTAATTTCAGGATTCCCTTCGATGGAATCTTTTTGTTAACTTTTTAAGATCTCTAACGGATTGCCTAGTCGGGTTATATTTTTGCCAAAATTTGCATACCTCTTATTGACTAACAAGCATAAATTTGGTAGAACAAGTTTTAGCGCATAAAATAACGTAAATCAATTCAATGTTATTTATCACATCATAATAGTTTTATCGATTTATCATATTTTTCATATTAGCAGTTGTTAATTAGTCAGAGTAGTTCACTAAATGCTTAGCACAAATCAATTCAGGATTATTTTGTTGCCAAAAGTATTGAAATTTATATAATCCCCTGCTCATTGGTATATAATATTACGCTGTCTATGTTTTATAATAAATAATTTTGAACATGATTAGATATATCTACGTCATTTCATTTTTGCACTTTTTCATATGTACATATACAGTGAGCCTAGTCGCATTAAATAAATTCGAATCAAGCACGTTTCAAAATTCTGTGTTATCAAACACAAATAGGAAAAAGAATTGATAAATGTGCTAAAGAAAGCTACAAAGCCAAAATTAAATTGACCATTCATCTAAAGATGAAATAGCCTGTAAACGAAGGTTGAAAACTTTTATATTTCCAAAAACGACTAACTAATTATTGAATATATTTTGATATTCATTTTGGGGAAAAATCTAAAATTGAACAAATTATGAGCTAATTTTTTGTGCGGGGGAGAGATGGAAAGTCAATCATTATTAATATGCAGAAGAGAAATTCTGCTAAAATTAAACCCAATAATCAATTGTAAAAATGGACGAAATTATTTTTACTTTCCATAATTAGCAGTCAACTAAATATGAATTGTCATTATCAATGCCATTAAGGAAATAATGAAAATTTATTTTGCTATTTGAGAGCTTCAATCGACTGAAAATTTTTTGACAATACGTCTTATAGATAATAACATTATGAATCTTATCACCATAGTTCATTTTGCCTTAGTAGTTTAGAGGTCTTAATAAGGAAGAATTGGGACAATAAAATATCCCACATCTTACTATTGTAATAATTTAAATTCGTTTTAACTGAAGTGTAATAATAATGTAATACATTTTCTTACAGGATGGGTTACACATATAGACTTTATAAATTTTGGTGGTATTAAAAATTCGATTATTTTTTATCTCCAAGCGAATTTCGTTCGTTGAACTATTGATTTAATCTAATTTATTGGCCTAATAGAATTCATTTTAATTTCCAATGTTTTGAATTTGTTCGATTGGTAAAATGTGAAAATTCAAAAATATATAAGTAAAATTTAAACGATGCACAATAATAAGCAACGTAATTTAAGATGTCAAAATTCATCTTCATTTAGGTCATCACTTTCTGTACATTTTAGAAATAAGAATCTTAAAAAGTTCTACTGTTTAAATAGTGCTGTCCTTAAGCCAATTTCTTAATTAACACTTTTTTATTAGGAAATACGTTGAGTTTCAAGTTTAAAGAAGTAGCGGCTAGTTAATTCAACTAAAACAAATTTTCCGCATCCAAAAGTTGTTTAAAATTATGTGTAATGCAACATGATATTCCAACTCTCCTAGTATAGTAACCAATATAAAGCAAGACGAAGGTCATGCATATTTAATTATCAGTTTCTTGCTATTCAAGTGTATGTTGATATTTTCAATATTAGTTTTTAGAAAATACCTTTGTTTGCTAAGGTATTTTAATAATAGAAATTTCTAAAACTGCACATTCTATGAACTATGAATTTAGTGTAAACTTAATTTAAAATAAAGATGCTAAGCCAACACAAATAATTTAGTCCTTTAAAATTTGTCAAATAAAATTTGGTCATGAAATATCAATTTGTTTAAAGGAATAAATTGAAGATAATCGTGCAGTGCAGTTAATTAATTCATTTCACTGACTGATATCTGCCAACCACGAATCTTGCACTTTAACTCAATAAAATTAAATAAAGCATAGTGTTATGGATGATTTTTCGATCAAAATACGTTAATTGGAACTATATATTTTTTAAACTATTAAATATTTAGCTGAATTGATATTGGCGAATTCGTAACATACGTTTAATGCCTAACAGGTAGAGTTTATAGTAAATTTATTTCTAAAAGTTTCACTTTTATGTTGAAAATTCTTTCTGTATTAGACATTTTACCAAAATAATTGCAATAAAGGCAAAATAATTTTAGGCTAAATGGAGATTTCAATTTATTGTTTATTATGTTTTTATTTTCACAGAAGGTAATACTTTTAAACCCCTTATCCGTTGTTAAAACGTAAGTATTTCTTGATTTTAAACACAGTCTTTTCTTTTCCAATGCTTCTTGTAGCCTTTAATGAGCGATTGCACAATCTCATCACGTCGATGCATTTCAAAATCAAACTGAAAATAAATCAAAACACTTTTTTACAAATACAATGTATCATTTTGGCAGCTCTGCTATGAATTCCACAGATGATCAAAATTTCCTAACTATAACCACATATGTTTTCTCTCTGCTAAAATTATTTAAAATTTTTTTTTCATTTATGAGTGTATTTGACTTTAGCACAACTTTTAACGCTGAAATGATTCGGTTTTGCGTAAATATTTTTTATGCCCAATTAAATATTCTTCCGTTGTGATTACTTCGTCCTGCACTTCAATTTGACTTTTAATAGCCATATAAATGGTAACAAGTTAGTTAATAAGGAAAGATAATAAGACTTCAAATATTCTGAAAAAATATTTAATGAATTTTATTCTGATTTGTTTCTCAAAGTGGTGAATTTTTTCACAAAAGTAATTTGGACATTCTTGTAGTAAAAAAAACGAACATGATTTGTATTGGCATTAGAAGATTACCTTAATGTCAATTTAATAATTTTTTTAAAAATATAAACAAGCAATAAATAACAAAGGTGGATCAGTTTTGGATCAATTTTGGTGTTGAGAATGTCGAAAAAACATTGAAAGTGATATTGCAATAGTATAAATAGTTGGCGAATAGAATGAGTGCAACATTGATTTATTTCAATTGCAGTTATTAAACAATTCAAATTTCGCTCATTTTTTGTCAACTTTAACGACATTAACAGGATGTTATTTTTATTTCTTCTTTCTTCATGCTTTAAGTACAAAAAAGGTGTATTATTTCGTTTTTCTTCCACTCCCCAACTCATGCGTTTTAAATTTTGACATTCGTTTAAATCACCGTCTAAAAATTAACCCAAATTTCAAACTTGGAACTAAAAAAGTCTGCATTTGTGCAACAAATTTTAACAAAGCTTGACATATGTTTCCTTAGCTAAAACTGTAAGGTGTGAAACCAGGCTTTACTTTGCGTAGAAAGGTTCGTGCTCATTCATTTGTTATACTTCAGTTTCGTTCGGTAGAGTTGAGGTGTTTGGAGTTGCTCATATATTAACTGAGGTCAACATTTTAAATTATAAGAGTCCAGTTCAAAAAATGGCAACTTTAATTTTTTTTCATTTTTATTTGTAAAACACTCTGTTTTAATTGATCGCTTGTGCCTTCTTATTTCACGCTCACATGCGGTGAGATAATGACATTTTCACGATTGAATCGACTTTTCCTTCCTCCTCCACACACACTCCTTAATTGTGATTGACATTTTAGAAAGTACATCCAAATCCCACTCATTGCTTCCTACCCTCTCCCTTCCCCCTCCTCCGGCTTTGCAAAAGCTTTGAGACTTCAAATTTAGCTTAGGAAAATGCAATTCCATATTCGGTCAATCTTACGTAGTTTGGATTTCAATTAATGTTTGGATAGTGCGTTGCCCTCTTCTCATCGATACAGTTTTAGCTTTTAATTACATAAAAATGTTGGTCGAAAGAGTCTTTTCTGCATTTGCCTTTAATTTGAGTGTCTTTTGTTGTACACGACTTGCTCACTGGTCATTAATTCTTCACTTGTCCCCTTGCGGTAAGTAAAAATCACAGGGGACAAATTCGACTTGTGTAGCCCAAATTGTTTACAAACAAACTTCTGATTTTAGAGTAGAGCTCACCTTTACTGGCACTTCTGACCTTTTTAATATTAATTTGATTAACTTTATAACATTCTCATCATCATTCGCATTATCATTGTTCTTTCAATTTAGCAGAATAATGATTAACAATTTTGGTTAATTCTTATTGGGCAGTAAATATGACTTGCAAATGGCTTCGAAAACGCTTGACTTTATTTAGATTTAAATCAGCAGCATTCGTATCCACCCCTCCAACTCCCCCCCCCCCTCTTCACTTCAGAAATTAAATCAATCAAGTGCAATTGGCCTTTATTGTACATGAGAAACAACAAAAGATTGCATTTATCTTAATTTAATTGTGAAAAATGGGGAGATTACTCAATACTTAGTGACATCTTGAGCCAATAGTTTTTGTAGGGCGAATTTTGCATAATATTTATTTTCAAAATTCTTGAAAGTCTGCATTATGAATGAGGAGAAAAAAACAATGACAATAAAGCAAAAATATACTAATGTACTTACTAAATAAAAATATGTTTCAATGTTCAATTGGAATATTTGCCTCCGTCACACTTGACGCACAATTGTTAACGAAAATTGTATTTGAATAAGCAAGGCTCTTTTTATTACATGACAAAAAGCTTTCCAATTGGCATGAAAAACAATTACTTTGAAATTTCTATTTAAATTAAGTCCAAAGTCAGTGTGCTAATTTGATAGTTTTGTTATTGAATACATTGTAGCTAATTCTCATTTTAAATGTCTATAAGAACGGAATTTTTTTGGAAGTATTTATCATTAATTTCTGATTAAAAGTTGGTTGTCCACTTAAAATGAGGATATTTTTGGAAAAAATGATCATAAAGTTCACATATTAAGCGTACTTGAAATAGCAATCTAAAAGTATTTTGAGAGTACATTTCACAAGAAAGTTTTCAAATTCTTTACAACAAAATGAATGATTTATTTAAATGGATACTCACTTACAAGTGGCTTAAAAAAGTGGAACCT
The DNA here is from genome assembly GCA_900617975.1 of Rodentolepis nana. Lineage (NCBI taxonomy): Eukaryota > Metazoa > Platyhelminthes > Cestoda > Cyclophyllidea > Hymenolepididae > Rodentolepis > Rodentolepis nana. The sequence goes on from UZAE01001490.1 coordinate 7,339, forward strand.
TTGATTTTCCTTTCAGCATAGTACTCCAAAATTAAATGCATTAATGCGCTGTGATAAGGCGACATAAATCAGGCACATACTTTCAATACAGCCTTCATTTAGCGTTGTTATAGGCGCTTCAGATTCAAACATTCTTTTGGAACAACACGCAAAATTAGTTTTTTTATTTTGTAATCGTTTTCTAAATAGTTGGCGCTTAAAATGTGTATTTCACATAATATTATATTGCATGACTTGGTAAAATTGTCACAACACTTCATAATTGAAACGGATACATGGTCGATGAACAGTTGATTGTTTGGACAGGTGTTAAGGGAAAAGACATTTACAAAGCCCTATTTCATTTGGAATTTTATATTTGCTTTTCCCACCTATACCTAAATGTTTTGCATCTCAAATTGTGCACTGCTTCAATATAGCTCAGGTGCTCCAGTTTGAAGTGAAATTTGTGGAAGACCAGTACTCAATTAAAGGATACTTATTTAGAAACTGCACGCAGCGTTTTAAGTTTTATGCAAAAAATTATTAGTCCTCACATCAATCTTTCCGAACGAAATAAAAGATAGCATAGAAGCATTCAGAAAAGTTGATGTAAACTATGATCAATGCGTGGCTCTATTAAATCCCTGGCTTGAATCTATTCTGAAAAGATTGAATAGAAAAATAGAACAGTTTAGTATTTGACAACAGATTAGTGGAAGTGAACTCAGATCAAAGCAAAAAAAAATCAAGATCAGGTGAATATTTAAATGAAAATACTGGAACGCAACAAAACGCAATATAATGATAGGAAAATATTTTGATACACAATTGATTTCTGATTAGGCCTACAATGCCGCTCTGAATTCAAAAAAGACAAAATTGTTGCACCCAAACTACTTGAGGGGAAATAATTTAAACAAAATGGTTAACTAAGCATTTTCCCGTTTCATATTCATAATATAAGAAACACCCACATACATATATAAATTGAAAGTCAAAAAAGAACTTTTCAGATTTATTTATCATAAAGTATGAGTACTCCACTTGCTTAAAACACTTTTGAGCTCATCCAAATCTAACAGGAAATAAACTTTTAGTACCATCTGATACTATCTTAGGCATTTGAGGTGTTCTAAAGGGGAAAAGACCACCACTTTGGAATTTCAAATATTTTAAAGGAAATTTCACAAATTGGAAAAGGCTTGAGGTTAGTGCCTTTCGATATGATTTTTTTGGATGAATTTGACAATTACCAAACAAGTAATGACCTATTTTCTACTCTAATGTTGGCAGTGAGAAATGTCCTGTCTTCATACTGAAACGATTCCAAAGGAATCAGCATTTGCAGAGGCAAGAGAGTGAGAATATGGATAACCAACTACGGATGTATTATTCTTCTTGATGTCTGGTGTAGATAATTCCATCGATGGTCACATTGAATAGTAGTTTGCACATACTTGAAACGATGGTCAAATCTTCATTATGTAAATTAAGCTAGAATGCTCACAAAACAAGCGACTATTGTTGTGATAATAATTATCCGAAAATCCATTAACCAGTATAGTGGAACGACTCGTATCATTTTACTTTAAGGGAGACAAAACCGTGTAAACTGATGTTTCCCTAGAACAGAGTAAATTGTCTTATATACGGCTACTAGATGCCGTAAGCGGTCACCTATTTTTACTAGAAGTAGATTTGGATAAGGATCAAGTGAGCACACTGACAAATTGCCCATCAACGAAAAACAAACAGTTCAAAAGTTAAGAAAACTTCTTACTCAATTTGGTAAGGACCCAAATAGGGTCCTGCATACTGACATCATATTCAAAACTTTTATTCAAGGAAGCCATTGCAACTCTCCTGATTATTTGATAGCCAGAATTCTGAATTCTGCGGGGTTCATTTGAACAGAGGATAGGAAGGGTATGTCATTTTAAAGGAGTAACGATATTATTGCAAACTATGTATTTCTAATGCTTTTTATCTTTTATTATAAAAATGCAATGCTTGTTTGAGTAAATATTAATACATTATGCTGGATATAATTTGAGCAAAACCTTAAATAATAATGTCATTTCCTAGTTCTGGCTATGTTATCGATATTCAACTTAATGATTGGAAAAAAGTGTCATAAAAGTAGTTTATTGAAATTGATTCTTTCGGAGCTGGCGCAGTCGAATTTTTAGATAGTTGAACTCAGTATTTGTAGAATGATTTCATAAGCCTATCTTTAATCTCTTGTGAATTACAAAGGCCAAATTGACTATGTTAAATGGGTCGATATTATGAAGGTCAATACCAAAAACCCGAAGTACTTTTAATTAAAACTGGACCAAAACTGCTTGAATTGTTCGCAGAGTCCGTTCTTATTTACTACTTGTCAATCATTGCCTGTTTCTAGCTGAATAGTCAAAAACAAAAGAATGCTAAGAAACAAGTTCAAAGAATGTTGCTAGCCAGTACAGAAGGAAGCGAATAAGTACTAAATTATTGGAGCAGAATATGATTTTCAACATAGGCTTTAAGCTTCTGTAAGTTGAGATTAATAAACTACGCAACCATTTTAAGTGATTGACTTCTCAATTACCCAAGATGGGAAAATGTAACTTTTCTCCTACACGGAACTGGGTTTGGCAGCTCAACGCAGATGTGATGCGCTTCCATAAATTTCGAAAGCTAATTACGGATGCAAGAAGAATGGAAGTAGTTTGTATGGACTCTCAGCGTCGTTTACTCTTTGCAAACGACTTTGCGATAAGAGGATACTGGCAAATACACCACTAGAGAAACGCAAATATTTCACAAGATGACACCTTATACAATAGCCGTGTGAAAAGAATTATGAAGGCGTGCCACCTTAAATTTCAATGAATAGTTGAAATAAGAGATAATTTAAAAAGGCGTTAAAAAATCACAATGCGCACAACTCGATGATTGTAAATTCGTGATGCTGTTGGACTTTGATTCTCGATTCACCACCCCTTCGACCCTGTTATCCGACTAGATGTGTTTCGTTTATTTATGCCTTGGAGTGAAATATAATGGCAACACGAAATGTTGCTGCCAGTCTGAATGTCAGTCATGTCTGAGAGAGGCGTGAAAATGACTATCAACCCCACTAGTTTAGTCTGGGTGGCCACAGAGAGAGAGAGTGAGTGAGTGAGTAAGAGTGATCTCAAGTCTATCCCAGTTAGATTACACTATTCTATGGGAGTTGGAAAGCATCTTTCTATAAAAGCCTGGAAATTAATATTAATTAACTCATGTGTCACAATGATAAAGAACTTACTTAGTTAAATTTAGCAAATATTATATTTATTTATTTTTATCAAATGGCAGGCGTTGTGATACCTATCATTAGCTTTTAGTTGACTTCAGGCTTCACAGAGGGGAGGAGGAACATCAAAGTGACAAAAAGTCGAGAGGTTAGGACAGAAGAGTGTTTTAAAGATGTAAAAGAAATAGACACAAATGCAGAGAAAAGGTAAGACGAGTATTGTGGAATTGATAGAATATGGCGTAGAATCAGGTCATAGTAGTTTGAAGTGAGAAGTCAACTGCCAGTTAATATACTTATATACACTGCCCAGGGTGCACCACGTGGAGGTAAGTCTATTGCGCATCCCAATTTAGCAAATATATTAAATAGTTATTTTAGTTAATGGAATTATAAAAATATTTTATGTCAAACTTTTAGCTGTCTTTGCCTATGAATTTGTGAATGCCTTAAATTGGGTTAATACCATAAGATTTAAGTGTTGACGGGTGATTAAACAGAAAAATTCACTTATTGTTAGAATTTCTGTACAAACCTCTTTCTTTTACTAGTAACTGGATTTGAAAACAGGCATAAAAAACAGCGTTGAAGAGTTGAGCTTACTATTTCCAAGTGACAGAAAACACTTGAGTGCTTTAGTCATTGAATTGTCTTAAGTGTAAAGCAAACAATGGCCTTTAATTAAACAACCCAACCACTAATTAAAAATTTACCATCAAATGACACTCTAATTAGGGAAAAACAGAAGGCAGTTTTCAAAGTAATTACTAATTAAAGTTATGAATGCAACTATATAAACGTGGCTAATAGACAAAGAGGATTTATTTTAAGATAGGTTAAATTGTGACAGGGCTTTGTAGTACAGAGCCATATTACAAGCTGTGAAATTAGAAGGTTGTATTTCAACCTCAATAGATATTTGTCAATTCATCTTGCATTTCTAAGATATTTTAGAATTGGTGCAACTCATATTTTTGGGTAGTTTGAACTAGGATTTTAAAAGATTTAATTTAAACGCAGTCTATTATAAAAGCAATTCGATCTTGATATTTTTGAATTTTTTAAGCATGGTGGTCTCATCAAGTATTTCCTTCTCATTTTCATTGCACGAAAGTAAACACACACAACTTCCTTATTCTGAATACGCATTCCTTGCTATAGCAATTTAAGCCATGGTTGTAAGCAAGGATTTTATGAGAAAATAATGGAATATATATATCAGTGTGCACTCCGTTAATCTCGATAGATGCACTTATATTAACTTTTAATTATACGTATCGCATTCAAAAGTTGCCGCATTTATTGGAGGGGCGGGGAGGGGGAGGGTGGGGGCGTGAGCAGTTATCAAGCCATTTTCATGGGGCTAAATGCTCTTGCTGGAAAGTAGGCGGATATGGTGTTTCACATCCCACTCAGGCTTTTTGCGTATCTAATAAACAGGTCAGCGTAGGAAACATCGTTCCCACAGAAAGATCTGCCGCGTAAAATTTCATTAAATATAAATAAATCTAATGTCTAATTGATTATTGATATTTTCAAACAACTAGTGAATTAATGACAATAATTTTACTCCTTAACTATAGTGTTTATCATCAATCTTAATCCTAATTGAAAAGTACGGTTTTATTAAAATAGGAAAAAAAATTAAAAACTTTTTGTAGCGCAACTTTATATTGTATATATAAGAGAAGCAAAAATATTAGAAAGGCTGAAATAAATTACCATGGGTAAATGGTGCATTAAATAAAGTAAAAAATTCAAATTAGCAAAATTAAAAAATAAAAAATTGTTATGAAATCAGAACTCGTTACGAAATATGCTTTGAAGCAGAAAACGGAAGTAAGATTGTCGACATAATTGTAAATGTCAAATGGGCGAATGTTTCCGGTTGACCAATTCGAGTTACATTGCAATTCTCTCTAATGAAACTTGTCATTCGTTAAGAAATTGGGAATTATTTTTTTTCATTCCTCAAACATGTAGTAATTAAACTTGATATGGGCCTAATAATCACTATAATTACGAGGACACCTCCTTGGAATTTATGAGGATGCTTCCTTAAATAAATAAATTCCCAATTATTTATGAAACTGATCAAGGAAGCTGAAACACATATCGCCCTCATTTAAAGTGATAATAATTTTTTTGCACTCAAGTGAAGTTGGAATTTCACTGCAAAATATGTAAAATACACTAACAATTATTTACTTATAATTCTAAGGCCATTATATTTATTTTACCGGGGTGTGCGATAGACTTACCTCCACGTGGTGCACCCTGGGCAACGTATACCCATACGGCAAAAAAGTCTATCAATGGGCAGTTGACTTCTGACTTCAAACTCCCATTACCCCACTCTCTGTCATATTCGACCCCTTCTACAGTATTCATCTAGCCTTTTCTCTGCCCTTTGTATCTGTCTGTCTGTTACATCTGTGAATCGCTCT
>UZAE01001491.1:0-13035 GCA_900617975.1 Rodentolepis nana
CTTCAAACTACCATCCCCCCCCCCCCCTCCCTGTATGTCATATTCCACCACTTTCACAGTACTCTCCTCACCTTTTTCCCTACCTTTGTATTTGTCTGTCTCTTTTACATTTGTGAATCACTCTTCTATTCCCCCCTCTCCACTTTTGTGACTTTGACGTTCCTCCTCTCTGTGAGGCCCGAAGTCAACTAAAGGGTTAATGACAACCATCATAAAGTCTACCTTTTGATATAAATCAATTACTATGCCAAGTATGTACCTCATCCAAAATATTTCCTTTTAATTTCCTCTTATCACATAAACTTATTCAATAGACTTTTCCCCCCTACTTCACCTACCTTCAAACAAACCAGATCCAATTAGTGAAATATGTGGCGTGAGATCTTGAATTCTCCTTTTTAAATGAACCCAAAACACTTTCCACTCACCTTTTGTTGTTAGAAAGTATCTCAAATTTTGTGTGAAAATATTTGCCTGTGGTTCTTTAATCAAGCAGATCATGTTTTTTATTGTCAAAGAATGGAGACGCTTTTTACCTTTGCCATTATAAATAAGGTGTTAAAAAGATATTTTTGCGTATTCTATTTCAAATTTTCTAAATTACAACTTTTCTCGCCAAGACAAGCAAAAACGTTCAATCAGAAATTCTCAAACGGTTTGCTTTCGCGCTATCAAAAAATGAACATATTTTTGAGTGTCTGAGGAAATAAAGTTTACTGTCAATAAATGGGTTTTATTGCGGTAATTTTATAATATAGTCGTTAGGTATTTTTTTGTTAATATGATAACAAGGTGCCACAATTTCACCAATTAACGCATGAATAACTATTTTTGACCATTCGGTGACTGATTCATTTAAACGACTAATCTATGAATTTTTACTTTTACAATGTTTACGCACGAATGGAAACCACTGAAATCATTTGATTCTCAACATGGTCTTTCATGTTGTTCTTGGTCAAAGCGGTTGAACGTCTTCATCACAAAACCTGCACAAATTCCGTTTTCCTCTCACACTTATTTTCACCATCTCCTCATCTTAATTGAAATAGCCAATAGCTTCTGGTGATCTGCTTGATTTTGTGATCTGCTTCATTGATATTTTTCCAAGCCCTGAAAGTGGATTGTAGATTAAATCCATTTTGTCCCATCAAATGCAGCGGAATTTTAAAGCTACTACTTAAATGTTAAAATAGGCATAATTTGACTGCGAATTTTAATGAATGATATTGGAATAACGTGAAGACGGAAAATTGGAGTCTAATTGATTTTGGATTTCGTTCCAGATGTTAAAATAATAAGAATTAATGTGCATTTATATCATTCACATAAACGTTGGTTATACTTTTGCATTTGACACAACTATCTGGACAATGAGAAAATTTTGCGTTTCTGCCTTTGTTAGGGAAGTTGCTTTGGCTAACTAGTTGAGTGAAGGTGTGGAGGTATCGATTTTCTGACAGATTGGAGTGTAGTGACATTTTGAACACTTTCTTCCATCTTTCCTTTAAGGACTTGACCCCCAGAATGGACTATTTTGCAGTAGTGCAGCAAGATTTTCGAAAGCAATTTGAACAAAACCTTTAAATACTTGTTCCAAATTTACTACTCTATTCACCAAGCCATAATGAGTATAGCTCTCAATCTACTTCCACCCAAATTACGGTTGATAAGTGGGTTAAAACTCATATAGAACTCATACGCAAATGCAATTTCAATGGGCATTTCTTGTAAGATAATCCTGGCCTCAATTGAAAGAACCTTTTCCCTGAAAGTATGGCTATAGTAAATAGCTCATACTGCATGGTCATTTAGAACTTCATCAATCACTGGAGAGGGAAAAGGGGAAGAACAAATCATTTAACTAATTTAATTTTTATCTTTATTTGCTTAATGACACAAAGAATGTGATTTTCCACCTTATATTTTATAATAGGGAACAAAAATTTCACATTAAAGAGTTTCCAATAATATCACAACACCTGAGCTACTGTTTCAATGAAGACCTTCCAATAATATCATTTATCTAATCTAATAGGATCAGAATCATTGATTGTATTCACCTTGGGTTTGTGTCTTTTAAATTCTATTTGTAAAATAATCCAGCCCAGAGGAGAAGGGGGGGGGGTGCAGAACGGGAGTTACCCATTTGATATATATATATATCGCTTTTGAATCAATTAAATTTACGACAATATTTTGGTGCGGGGTGTGTGATAGACTTACCTCCACGTGGTGCACCCTGGGCAACGTATACTCATACGGCAAAAAAGTCTACCAACCGGCAGTTGATTTCTCACTTCAAACTACCATGACCCCACTGTACGTCATATTCCACTACTTTCACAGTACTCATCTTACCTTTTCTCTGCCTTGGCGTCTGTCTGTCTCTTCTACCTCCTTGAATCACTCTTCTGCTTCCCCTCCCGAATTTGTCACACTTTGATGTTCCTCCCCTCTGTGAAGCCCGAAGTCAGCTAAAGGGTTAATGATAACCATCAAAACGCCTGCCATTTGAAATAAATAAATATTTAGGTGCTAATTTTCACCACGAGACTAGGACAAAGGTCAAATTAATAAACGTCAATAAAATGAGCCGTATGATAATCAACGTAACAAATTAGGTCACTCACGTAATCTTCCCGTTTTAGCAATGATTGTAGTCAGCCTATTCAAAATGCCACTAGAATGATTTGGTGTCATTAAACCTATTAGTATTAAACTCATTTTTTTAATCAAATAATGCTCAATCACATCTTCAAACTTTATGATCTAGTTGTTGGACTTTCTTGGCATACGATTATAGTCCAAGGCTATAATTATCTTAACTTCAACCGAGCAACAGTTTACCCTCAACCCACTAGTGGAAAAACGAAAAAAAGATGCCTCGTTTTTTGCCCGCACATATATATATATATGTATATACCGAAATAAGTCTGTACAGGAGTTGAAAATACCCAGGGGTGGGAGAACAAAACACGGTTATTAAAATTCCGCCTCTGGAATTTCATTTTGACTCTGCCATACAGAGTTTTCTAATTGGGACTGGGGATAGAGGTAGGTCGTTGAAGTATCAGTGGATATCGGAGCTTGATACTGTGGATCTTCAGTTGTATTCCTGGCAGCACTCCACTGAGGATGCATAATAGATGGTTGAGTAGTCGTATATACCATCTGAGGTGGGGATGTCGAGTGTGGAGTACACTCATATGCAGTTGCTGTGACAGTAGCTAAATGAGATTCGACTCCTCGGGGGAAAGCTCCAGTATTCGTGACATTCCAAGCGGGGTTCGCTTCAGCATTCGATGCCCCCATCGATGAAGCCCCAGCCTGCCATTCAAAGTTACCCCGTTGGAAGGCTGTCATGTAATTATTCATTCCAGGAGACGTATAGTAAGTCACAGTTTGGTGGGGATGGGGATTAATAGCAGCCCCGGGTAGATTTTCATTTGGTGAAGCCGTTGTGTAGGGGACATTATACCCTTGCATTGCGGTTCTGGGGGAAATTTCTGGACTTCTCTGTCCTGAATTGTTCCAGGTGTTTTTGCGCTTGTGGAGCTGGTGGGGTCGATTATATCCACTATTTACAGACTCCGTACTGTTTGCATGGGATGTACTTGGTCGAGAGTTTAACTCATCATCGCCGTCTGAAATCCTTGGCTCATCGAAATTTGGCGTGCTGGTTCCTTCAGACCTGGCTTGCATGAGTCGTTGCATTTTTTTCAATTTCGAGCGATGGTTTTGGAACCAAATTTTAACCTTAATTGTAGAGGGAATGAAAAAAGTCTTGATTAGACTACAGTAGGGCAGGGCAATATTGATATTTTGGAAACACGCATTCATTTGGTTATGAGGAAGATCAAAGCTCAAACTCTTACACACACTGGTTTTTTTAAGATAGCGCGTTTGTGAGCAAGACCATAAAGCTAGCTATTCACCCTCTCTCACTCACCCTTTCTCCTTCACTCCCTGGCGTCCAATATACGTTTATGCACCGAGAAGGGCGTATCTGTCTCATTTACCCACATAGGTTTGTCCTTTCTCGCTCTCCCTCTTCAGACTAACAAATTTTAGTGAAGATTACGCAAAACATGTTGTGAGCAGAAGGGGGCAGAACTGCACATCGTTTGTGAAATATGTGGTGGGGTGGTGTGGGAGAGGGGGGGGGGCGAGTGGGTGAGAAGGAGGGATTTGTGATGTGGAATTCAAATTCTCCACCATCACCCACCTAAAATTCCACAAGAATGGAAGCAGAGGAGGAAGAAGGAGGAGGATAATTACAGGCTTAGAACAAGTGAGTGCGTAAAATGTCCCGTCCACTATAGACATACATCCGCACCGCGTGAATGCCGGTTTTCCTTGACTTTCCTTTTCCCCTTCCTCCTTCCCATCTCGCTTCATTCGTTCCCCTCGTTCGCTTGCCTAGCTTACCTTTTGCTTGTGTACACCCTTACCTTCCGCTTTTGTTCAAAAGACAAGCAAAGGGTCGTGGGAGGGGGGGGGAGGAGAGGATGGGGTGGGAGAGGGGGGGTAGTGAGATGAGCTGCAAAATGTCACGTGTTTTCGAAGACGTTTACGGCCTTAGTAATTATACACATTGAGTTGGAGAAAGGGAAGGAGATGAAAAGCAGAAGAGGAGAGGCTACACAGGTAAGTGACTAACCACAAATCAGGTGCGAATTGTCTGCAAGCTCATAAATTCGCAACAGATCGATCGGCTTTCCGCTTAACTACTGCTAATAAAACAACCTGTGGCAGCACCATTTTTCGGGAGGTTATTGTGATAGCTTCAGTTTTGACTACCTGGGACGGGGGAGGGGAGTGGTGGTTTAATTATAGGTTTCGAGAGTGAAAATCATACGCGTGTGAGTGAGTATATATTGCCTTATTTTGCTTAATCTTATTTCCATCCTTTCAAATAACCAATAATTACAGCGGCTTACCTGTCTCCCTCTATAACGCCTCTATGCGAAAGTGGGTACTAAATCCACTTTTGATATCCCTCCTCCCCCTACCCACATGTCCTATGCCATGTGTCATAAAAGTGAATAAATTACCAAACAATATTTTCATGATGAACTCACTTGAGTTTGAGTTAGACCAAGACGGCTAGCCAGTTCGGCACGGGCGGAAAGATTGAGGTAAGCATTTTGTCTGAAGCTCGCATTAAGACTTTCCAATTGGCTGGGGGTATAGATAGTACGAGGTCTTCTAGGCCTACGTCGATTGCCTAAGCCACGGTTGCCTTTATTATTGGAGAAGAACAAGATGATCAGGACTTATTAATTAACAAATGGAAACGCAAACAAACCAGCTATCTAAGCGTACCTTGACCACTCTCACTGGTACCTGCAGTTGAATTTCTCTCAATATTTCCACCATTTGGGCTGATAGAAGGGTTCGTATTTTGAAGTCCAGGAGAGATGGAATCTTGAAGTAATCCACGATGTCCATGAATATACGTGGGTTGAACAATTAATTCCTCTTGGCGAGTAGGTAGAACCGAATTATGAGCATCAGGAGGAACACCATGAGTTGAGAAGTCATTGGAATAATTGGTATTATTATTATTTGCAGTATGAGGATAGTAAAGTTGATTGTACGATCCATGGAAAGAAGCAGTGGTAGTACCATCAAACGGTGTAGAAGCAGTGTAACTGGGATAATTCTCCACATTCATATGCGCTTCAGGATGTCCACCATAGGGGCCTACGAAATAATCATCATTGGAAACAGATAGGGGATTAGCTCCATTCATGTAGTGTCCACTAATATCCGGATTACATTCATTAAGTGGTGGAGTATGAGTTGGTTGAGGGGAGAAATATCCATTAGTAGGAGCATGCAAATCCTGATTATTCATATAGGTGTACTGCAATGCGCTGGGGTTCATACTTATCCTGTCTCCTTGAACACGATTTTTAGTCATAACTCCGTGAACAACCTTACACCAAAGTGTTCTAAAAGATGTGTTAATAATAGCTCTGAGGCCTGCTTAAATACAGTTTCATGCGTGTGCGGCCGTCCCACCCAAAAGCATAAACCAATCACACTGAGCAGGACAATGAACGGTCGCTCATTTCTCACTTCTGATTGGTTCTAAGTTGGTCAGTTCACTGATTGGCCAAGTGTCAATGGGCGCGCGGAATGTCAATGATTTTGTAAATGAGATGAAATTAACTGCAGAGCCAATGCTTTAATGGTAAAAATTTATTAATTACTAATTTAATTATTTTGTGAATATTATTGACATACTTTGCACATTTATTATTAAACTAAGCACATACTATTTCATGCTACAATGTACTGTTATATTTACTAGAAGTCTTCAGAAAACCAGTATAAAAGCACATTTTTTTCGACTTTCAAATGTCACATATGTGCGTCTTAATGATGTGTTAAGGGGGTTGGTTGTATTATAGTTGAAATGTAAAAGCTTCACTTTCCATCTGTGCATTTTTCTGCCACATGAACAGATGGCAAGTAGTTTTTGGGCCCCACGTGTGGGGCGGTCTTCAATCAAAGTCAGAATTTGCTGAGTAAGGACTTCTTCCCCAACATACTTCCCAAAAGGACTCTTTTGTTCCCCCCCCCTTCCCTCCTTCCACTGCCTCTCTCTCTCTCTCTCCGACTTTTGAATGTAAAAGGGGTTTATCTTAGCCTCAGGTATTGCAGCATCTGTCGATCTAAATAATTGCCACCTATTTCGACAGTCTTTGGCACTATAGACCGTACAAGTGAAACATTTTGTTAGTCTTTAACAGGCTGGAAATGTTCGCAGCTTCCATATTGAGTTAAATGTGGAAATGCATTTCATTTCAGTCTTGGTAATTTGCTAGGAGACTCTAGAAGATGTAGTCAACCAAATGTTTGCCAACCTTGACAAACCCCTTCAAACGCCTTCAGAGTTGATCTTTGCAAAATGAATTTGAAGGGCGAAATTGAAGTGGAAGACCATTGAATCATTTTATTTTTTTTTGAAATAAAGTATTTGTTAACTAAAATCTCTCTGAATAAACCAAAAATGTTAGATTATACACGTATGAGAAATTGTAAAAAAATGAAACTATTGTTTGAATAGGCTTAGTAGGGACTTGATAAACATAACAATGGAATGTGTGAGCAAATAAAATGAAGTCAATATATCGATATATAATAATCAAAATTACCTGATTGGAATTAAATATTTTTTTAATTAGTCAAGCCATGTAATGTAGTTATTTCCATTCGGATGCATCATAAATAGCGCTTTCAATGTGGTGATTAATATTCCGGTGCCTGAAGTCACAGAATCATTGCACATCCAACGAAGCGAGTTACCAACCCATCTGGTAAAATTTTGTCAACATGAGAGATAAGAGAATGGAGGATTTTTGCAGGAGCAAGTCTAGGCCACCTTCACCTTGCGTTTGGGCAAATTTTCAGAGTGGTCAATTTTAACATGTATCATGAGATCAATTTATGCCTAGTAACATTCAGTGATAATTTCTGCTCAACAGGAGCGATGGTCATAGGTAGAAGGAGATTCTCTTTAATATAAGCATCAAGATACCCCCCCCCCTCCTCGTTTCTTAAATGTCTTACTGGACTTAAGAGGTCTTCTTCCCAAGTCCTGTGGATTTGTCTCTCTTCTAATGAATAGTGTGTGAAAGCAGTAACAAATTTGTAAGCAATCGTTTTAATACCCTTTGAGCCACCTCTGACCTAGTAATTACAATGCAATCTTTTAATGCAACTTCAAAGTGTATTTTTCTCATCTACTTATGCCAATTGTTGCCTATTGGAGTATGGCAGTTAGAAGTAGGAGAGCTCCCAGTTGAGTATTCATTAAACCAGTTTAATAAATCGAGAAATGGGCTTTTTTAAATTGGCCATATTCCGACGAAAGTTAATGGTCAATTCTAGTTTGGAATGAAAGGTAAAGACGTTATCAACCATTTCTACAAAAGCACGATTGGCTATCTTGACCAACGCCCAAAATGCAAAGAAAGATAGGCCATTTGTTTCCTACTTGTGTACCTTTGAAAAATTAAATAAGCAAATAATATTCGTTATTTTAAAATTTGTAATACGATGCAAATGAACTAACCGACCTAATATATATCAATTAAGATTTGTCGTAAAGGTAGGCTTTTGACATGAAAATGCACAGTAATCAATATTAAATTAAGTGAAATACAAAGGGAGTTAGGTTTGGAAATTAATGCTTCCCCCTGGGAACAAGGAATGAAACTATTGAGGACTTAACATTCGTATGGACTATGACCTTAAAGAAGTAGGAGATAAGTTCATCCTCTGTGTACTCAAGTTCAAAATAGAGGTCCGTGCATTTTGGAACGCAAAAGTTAATGAACGCTTTATAGAACTTTTGATAACAGCGGTTGGTTCCAATTCCGCAGGTCTATAAAAGCAAAGTAACAGTTTCCAAAAATTATTTCGTGGAAGAAGGGGGACATTCTGAAGTCTTCAATACCTTTGAAAATTCCAACTAATGAAGTAGAATTTATATACTTTTAATCAATTATATTTTATTATATAAACAATAAAACCAATTATATATTATTATATCAAATGGCAGGCGTCTTGATGGTTATCATTATCCCTTTAGTTGACTTCAGGCTTCACAGAGAGGAAGGTACAAGTCGAGAGGGGAGGACAGAAGAGTGTTTCAAAGTAAAGTCGAGAGGGGGGGGGACAGAAGAGTGTTTCAAAGATATCGAGAGGGGGGGGGAACAGAAGAGTGTTTCAAAGATGTAGGAGACAGACACAAAGGTAGAAAAAAGGTGAGGTGAGTACTATGGAAGGAGTCGAATATGACATACAGTGGGGTGATGGTAATTTGGAAGGGGTCGAATATGACATACAGTGGGATGATGGTAGTTCAGAAGGGGTCGAATATGACAACCAGGGCGGTCGTGGTAGTTAAGTGGTCGAATATGACATACAGTGGGGTCATGGTAGTGTGTAAGGGGTCGAATATGACAACCAGGGGAGTCGTGGTAGTTTGGTGGTCGAATATGGCATACAGTGGGGTCATGGGGCCGTATGAGGACACAAAGGCAGAGAAAAGGCTAGATGAGTACTGTGGAAGAGTCGAATATGACATACAGTGGGGTGATGGTAATTAAGTGGTCGAATATGACATACAGTGGGGTCATGGTAGTGTGAAGTCAGAACCAGTCAATAGACTTTTTTCCGCATAAGTATACGTTGCCCAGGGTGCACCACATGGAGGTTGTAAGTACACGTTGCCCAGGGTGCACCACGTGGAGGTAGCCGTATGGTATACGTTGCCCAGGAAGTGATAAGTCAACTGCCGGTTAATAGACTTTTTTGCCGTATGAGTGGGTTGCCCAGGGTGCACCGCGTGGAGGTAAGTCTATCGCAACAACTGCCGGTTAATAGACTTTTTTGCCGTATGAGTATACGGTGCCCAGGGTGCACCACGTGGAGGTAAGTCTAAATATACATTGCCCAGGGTGCACCACGGAGGTAAGTCTATTGCACACCCCATGATACCTATCATAACGCCTGCCATTTGAAAGTACGTTGTCCAGGGTGCACCACGTGGAGGTAAGTCTATCGTATTCTTAAGAATAATTGTTTAGAAAACCAGCAAGGGTTGAAAGTTGCCCAGGGTGCACCACGTGGAGGTAAGTCTATCGCACGCTGTCCAGGGTGCACCACGTGGAGGTAAGTCTATCGCACACACCCCTCCGCTTCCAAATAAGATGTTGATAGTGAAGGCATATTTCCAGGGTGCACCACGTGGAGGTAAGTCTATCGCACACCCACTTGGCTCTCCCCTCAAATTTCAACCCTACACGGATGGGCCAATTATATATATGTATATGTATATAAATATAAATTTTAATAATTTAAAAAACGACACGTCTGTAAGATAGGGATAATAAAATAGTAAGATACAATCGAGTAACTATGACGCAGAATTTTTTGATCGGTGGATTAGACTTAATAAGTACTATCTTTCAAGAGTATTATTCATTCACTGAGTTCTCTGAAAATCAGCATAAATTCCCATTAAAGAGTCCACGGGGATTTTGCGTGGTCATCGAAATTGATTGCCTTTTTCTTATAGTAATGTTCTGTATTCGAAATTATTCTATATTGTACTAAATGAAACTGCAACGGTATATTACATATGCATGCATAAGTGAACATTATGAATACTTTGCATAGCAAAGATAGGGAAATCGATTTGATAGAATTAGGAATTTCTCATGTGATTGTTGTGATATTTTTCGATTTTTAATTTTTCCTTCCTTCCCAACCATGAATACTTTTCGCACTGCTTTACTCTTTCTTTAAACAAATTAAACTTTATTTGTAGTCAGTTTCTCTTGCAATAATAAATGACGCTTAAGTGATGGAACTTGTCGGAAAAAATCCATTGTTCTTATAAATTCTGAAAGGAAGGATGTGGATTTCTTTCCGAATAAATCAACTGTAAATTGATACCGCCCTCAAGTGACCTCTTTCTGTATTGTTGCCGTGTCAATTTTTCGGCACACAGGCAAAGGCCAACTTGAGGTCATTTGTACATAACATCTAATTAACAATGCGTTCTTAATAAAGCCCCAGTCGAATCAGTAACTATGCTTAACAAATACCGTAGTATTGTAACATCTCAAAATTAAGCATCTTTGAGTTAACGTCATGAGATTGGAAAGTGGAGACTTCAAAGAGGATCAAATTTGATGACTTTAACATTATGAACACAATTTTATACTCAGTGATTAAGTACATAAAAGAATTATTTTGTGGGAAATACTGCACATAAAGTCCACTATTATTGTCCACAGTATTAGGCAAAAATTGTGAATTTTTTTCGTATTTTCAATAGAAAGTCCTACAAATGACAATTGGGGTTGAGGAGGGGGGAGGGGGGGTGGGAACAACAAGATACGCCAAGGTATCAAAGAGTCTTGGGTTATTCGATTTCGGGATTTGAGTCATAAAATAAACACATTTGCCTAATTTTTAAAGTCGTGCTCCCATGTTCAAATCTCATGATTTGTTCCCAAGGCTTGGACCGAATGCTCGTCTGTGATAACCGGGACTTATTGGCCAGACTTTTAATCGAAAGGGGATATCGATTCATAATCTTCCCCCCCCCCCCCAATGCTTGAAATGTCAAAGTTTTCAACTGGCTATTGTTTAAATTATGCATAGATTAGGTGAATCAAAATAAAAAATAGCAAAGCAAGTAAGTTCATTTATAAATAAACGACAGTAATAATTGTAGTTGTAATTCAATGACAATTTCTACTCTGTCTTCTCTATATGAAAATCCCCTCCTCACCCTTATTTCCAAGAGGTTCATTCGAACTGGAAATTTATTATTACATTAAGTGCCGCTGCCGTTAAGTCTGTTAGGGTTTATCTTCCTAGCGTATAAGTTTGTATGTGTGAATCTGCGAATGAGAGCTTATGAAGGCATAATTACTAACTTCCGGTAAGCAGACTTCATTTAGGGAAATAAAAATTCGCTCTGATTAATTCAATAAATTCACTCTTTTAAAGCGACATAAAATACAACAGTCCTTCCCCCACAATTTTAACATGCCCTGGTCAAACTTGTTAATGTTGAAAAAAAAAACACTGGGATCATGTGTCTAGAAATACTAATCGAGGATAATGATTATAGTCTTAATGCGGACTAGCAAAATTACAATAAAAAAATGTTCTATTTTCCAAAACATTGAAGACTAGGCGTTTCTATATATATACACCTGAGGAAAAAAGAGATTTTTTTTTAAATCAATTCAATAAACCAACTAGTATTCTGCCGTCCCATCATTAAATATTATTTGCTACACCGGGTTGGTTATTTCGCTTACTGCGGTTACCTACGAGTTATGATATTTGTTTGAATATATAAATTTGCAAGGTGACCTTTATTGTGATAGTAAAACAAATTTTACCTCAAGATTAAAAGGCATATCTTTTAAGCGGAACTCTTCAAGATTACCAATAGTTCCATTAATGTGTATTTCCACCAAATTAGGAATCAAGAAATCTTAAACAGATAATGCAAACAGAATACCCGAAGTGGTCATTTCTGATGGTTGTTATCGAGCAATGGATTGGAGAAAGAAATCTGGTTTCTAAGACTGAGCTGCATCAAGATATCCTCCTTGCAATCAAATCGAGTGCATGGAAGAATAGAGCATTTGTTTTTCCCTTTCTGTTTGAAGTTGAAATGGTATCTAACACGAGTGAGATTGAAAATTAAAAAAATTATCTTTTTTGAAAATAGATATTTCATTCTATTCCCCCCCCCCCTCTAATGGTGTTCAAAGTACGTAACTCTCCAAATATCTCTACTCATAAGGATTTCAATTACAAAAGTAACACCTATAACGGCACCTTGTGGAAATTTTCACTTTTCAAAACTAGATTTCCAAAAATTTGCACTAATTACAATATCTAAGATAATACATTTCTTTAACCAAGTGGCTATCAAAGAATTTATACGAGTTTCATCACTTTCACCTTCTTGCTTTTCACTCAAGTTTTGGTGTCTCTATGTATTATTGATTTACATCAAATTCTTCTTCGAAATCATTGGTGGACGTTTACATCGTGATCGATAAGTAGGTAATTTTATTAATGGTGATTGTTATTTACAAACTGTTGAGTTGCAAAGCCGTCGATATTTCATAACGTAGTAAATTTAGTAGTTAATTCAAATCAGAGGACTAAAAAAGATACGCGCTCCCACTTCCACCAATGTATGATCTACTTAAATAGGACATTAAGGACAACAGCCAACGGATAATATCATAGACATTTATGAGGCACCAAATGCAGACAGAATGAGTGGAAATGAAAAGTTTTTTAAGGTCTGTCGACTGACATATGCGGGAGAGGTGAATATGCGAGTGTTTGATGAATCTTTGTCTCCTGGTCGCTTTTGGCTTTCTCGTTGTCATGCCTCCAAACTCACACAAAGGATAAAAATGGGAAAAGGGGAGGGGAGGGGAGGAGAGGGGAGGGGGGGGGGGGGGGGGG
>UZAE01001492.1:0-13034 GCA_900617975.1 Rodentolepis nana
ATTCCTTGATATTGTTCATTGTTTATTATTATCCCAAATAGTTTGCATATGGTTGTGTATCGATTTTACTTATTCTTCTGACTTCACACTGTTCTACTCCTGAGTCATCCCTTGACCTTCAAGCTATTTATCGATTTTCATCGTTATCTAGGCCTGATTATTGGGTTTCAATCTACCACTAAGTCGATTTCCTTTGGCTTACTTGTTACATGGTTGCCGAATACTCAATCCTTCCCATCTAATATTTATTTATTTATATCAAATAGCAGGCGTCTAGATGGTTATAATTAGCCCTTTAGTTGACTTCAGGCTTCACAGAGAGGAAGGAACATCAAATTGAAAAAAATCGAGAGGGGAGGGGAACAGAAGAGTGTTACAAAGATGTGAGAGACAAACACTAAGATAGAACAAAGGTGAGGTGAGTACTGTGAAATAGTCGAATATGGCATAGAGTGAGGTGATGGTAGTTTGAAGTGAGAAGTCAACTGCCAGTCAATAGACTTTTTTGCCGTATGAATATACGTTGCCCAGGGTGCACCACGTTGAGGTAAATCTATCGCACACCCCCCCCCCCATCTAATATAAATGTAATATTTACTCGTATATTTGAGAGGAGTGAGAGCTTAACCCGTGTTCTCCAATGTGTAGTCAATTATAGAAAAGTAGAGTCCGTCTATTGCAAGCTTCTATTCCACTTACTTTGAAGCTGAATGCCATTCAGAACTTGTTAACAAATTAGTGAGTTTGAATGTGTAATCATACCACCTTTTCGTAATTTTCTTACCAGTCAATGGAAATAGCTCAAACGGTTTTAACGTAGCCGAACTCACTAGAGTTCACTCAAGTTAAAATCTTATAAGAAAAAATTCTGGCCCTTAAAATAAAAAATATCAAATATAAAAATTAGTGCGATTAGAATGTGATTAGAAATTAGTCTTCAGCATTCATGAGTAATAAATGCTAATCGCAACTCTTAAAAAATTATGAAGCTGAAAATAAGTAATGAGCTAATAAAATATTGAAATTAGTTTTATTTTTACTTAATTTGTGGCTGGAAGAACAGGTAAACCTAAATCCGTAATACCTTTGTGTCACTTACGAGTATCTATCTTGTGGAAAATTTTATCATTTCAGCATTAATGCTCAGCCGCTTATATAAAGAAAAATTCCAGTTATTCCTAAAGTTCACTTTATTTTCGTTTTAGGTAATGCGATCAATCATAACTACAACAGAATAGTGAATAGGTATTATCGAACATTTAAAATAAGCAAAAGCACTTGGCGTTAAATAAATAGACCTATTATTATGCCACTAAAATTTCATCCACCTCACACCCCGAAACGTGTATTTACCTTAATATTCACATATTACCCTATTTTAATCAATGAAACAACAATATAATGGAATATTAGCTCTTAGAGACCAAAAAAGCGATAAACTTCATCATACTATTAATGCAAATCAAAACTTGTCAATTATCCCAAGCCTGTAGTTTTTACATTTTACAAGCATGGAAAAGGAAACTTAAACCTCCTACTTTCAGGTTTTAGTCAAAAGAGATTTATTCCGTTTTGGTGACTTTAGACTATAAATGTATGCTAGTGCAACATTCGGCTTTCCACCAATAGGAAGGTCCTTCCAGTTCTGATTGGTTCATCAGACATTTGCGTGTCTACAATTGGCCCACCATGATTTACCAAAATTCATCGACCTGTTATTTGGCTTCTAGAATGTTCTTTTTAAGTGAATTAAATTTCCATTAGTTCATTTACAATTTTCTCACAAGAGTGCTCAACGTAAATAAAGCATAACAAGTTGGAAACACAATATAATGATTAAATTGAAGGAAGGCTACTCCAAAGTAGGTAGAGGTTCATTTAAAATAAAGTGGGTATTCTTTTACTAAGATTGGCAATTCTTAACTTGCACTTTATATTCCAATGGCGTTTCTTCATCAGAGTAAATTCGATCGCAAAAATAGATACGTCTTAATCGACAGTTAGCATTAATCCGCACTCTAGTTACTTCCTGCAAACTTTGTTTGTAACAGTGACTCATTAGTTGATTTAAGTCAAATACGACTGTATTCCAACCAGGATGCAGAAACAATGGCATAGTTGTGGAAAATGGACGAATAACTGTGTTTTTTGTAGAATTGCTAGCTCTGAAGCGTCGATGGAAACCACTGAGATCTAGCGCCTCAATTTCAAAGGTAAAAAAACGATTCATATTTTTAAAAATCATGACAAAAATTGGCATTCTGATGCCTAGGCTCTCTTTTTCACAGGCTGGGCATTCAATGAAGGTAGTGCTTACATTTGTTCCATAAATATCAAGGACTATTGATTGAATTATCGGGTCGGTAATTCGCCTGATACTTCCTGATTGACAGCATGCTTTCCAATTTAAGAGGGGCTTAAGACCAATGCTATAGAAAATCGATAAAAATCCTGTTTGATAGGCTCCCCGATACATTCTTTTTGTCCTGCCACTTAATGTTCCTATTCTTTTACACTCGTGGAAATCTTCATGGCGGCATTGATTTTTACATGTCAACACGTGTTTTACAACGCAATATAAACTACTAGCGAACGCATGCAACTTCACTGCCTTTCCAAGCAACTCAGATTTCTAACCATTTTAGCAGAGAGCTCCCACTCATGACCAACTTACATTTATATTTGTGTTTATTTTATTTCAGAATGAAA
This sequence comes from Rodentolepis nana, assembly GCA_900617975.1. NCBI lineage: Eukaryota > Metazoa > Platyhelminthes > Cestoda > Cyclophyllidea > Hymenolepididae > Rodentolepis > Rodentolepis nana. Next base: position 2,710 of record UZAE01001492.1, read on the forward strand.
GTGTTCTCTAATTTTGATTATTAAAAGAATAACTTAATCGTAAAGAAATTCCTATTCAACATTTCCGAGGAAATAAGAGTGTAAAATATTTTGAGCTAGGTAGATAATTATAGAAAAGGGGTGCGCAATAGACTTACCTCCATGTGGTGCACCCTGGGCAACGTGTTCTCATACGGAAAAAAGTCTATTAACCGGCACTTGACTTCTGACTTCAAACTACCATCACCCCACTGTATGTCATATTCGATTACTTCCACAGTACTTACCTCACCTTTGTTCTACCTTTGTATCTGTCTCTTTTACACCTTTGAAACAGTCTTCTGTTCCCCTCCCCCTCTTGAATTTTTCCCTTAGATGTTCCTTCTTCTCTGTGAAGCCTGAAGTCAACTAAAGGGCTAATTATAACTATCAAAACGCTTACCATTTGATATAAATAAATAACTATAGAAAAGTAAAAAAACATACTTCTGGACTAGTTCACATGGTTTTATACTACGTCAATTACAGCAGATCTGATGGACAAGTGAGATGACAGCAAGGAGTCAATCATACTCAAGTTGTCGTGTCTCTAAAGGAACTTAACAAATGATCTGAAACTGTGCGTATGGACGCGAAAGCAAAAAATAACAACTGCTTGTGGTCATTTATACCAATAACTTATCTGATATAAGGAATTAGTTAATATTCCCCAGGCTTAGAGTAGAACTAAGTGAATTTAATTCGTGTCCCCTGTTGATTAGTTTAGTACCCACAATTTTCCCAAGGCAGTATCAAGAAATGTCTTTAATTCGCTGCTACATAATTGGCTAATCAGGCAGCCAATCAACCCCATGCCCACCTTTTGCAAAGAACCAGCAACTGCCGCAGATTTCGATGAATCGGTGGAACTTGCTATTAAGTAAAAGTGCAATGTTGACAATTAAATAACTGGCGTATTACAAATAACAAAATAACTAAACGCCAAATCAATTTTGAATTTGATTTGATTTGGAAAGTTAATTAAGGTTTTAACCAAGCATAGGAAGAAAAGTAAAATTAAACGAGCGTTAAAAAAGGATAATTCAAATAAAGAGGATCACCTCAAAGCCTTCTTTTGACTTGCACGCCTTTTTCCTACTGAACTAGACTGCTAATAGAGTGAAGGTAGTCACTGGAATTATCGTTAATAGATGATAAGGCCCAGTATTTACTTAGATATGCAATTTACTTCACATAACCAACCTCAAGTAAACAATTGTTCCTTATTAACCCAAAGACGAAACATTTGCGTTGAGTCCAATTTTTAGATGATGGACGCAATCAATGATGGGGAGTTTTGCCACCTTGCTTTATTAATAAAAATGCAGTTATGCGTATTTGAATACCCATAACAATTGCCACTGAGGTGGCTATAATCCGGTCATAAAATTCACTTTGAACTCATCAAGTACAACAATATCGATTAGCATCTGAAGCTTAGAGAAGAATAGCACATTTTGACAGATTGGCAACTTCATACTCGTCAGTAAGACGAAGGAACGAAAGGGACAAATTCTACTATACATCTACTGTATCGTAGGGTGACCTATCTCCTATTGCTCATTGCCGCTACCCTCAGTGGTTACCTTGGTTCAAGCGAGTTACTAGTGTCTCTAAGCCTTGCCACCGCATTTATTTACAGCAAGAGTCAAGGCACTAATGGTTTACCTGCATAGCATGTAATTTTGTTGCAATTATGCTCTATGACTAGGTACGTGCATGTAAGAAGAAAGAGCGAAAAATTATGTCTTCTAGTAAGGAACTTAATCCACAGAAATTTTCTGAGTTCTTAGGAGGAGATATAGAATAGTGATTGACCACCATTTCGGTGACTTCAGGAGTCTAGATGAGCTGTCACTCTTCCAGCTTCGTTCAGTCCACACCACACAAGATGGAAAAAGGGGTAAAATTAGTTTGAGAAATTCATTGGCATTTTTGGAGGATGTAGGATGGCACTGTTTCGTACTTGGAGAGAACATAAGGATGAGGGGTACTGGTTCAGATATGACATCAAGTACACTCCCAGCACATATGTGAGGAAGTAGTCCATTGTGATTAGAAAGAGTGTTTGGTGAGCTATTATAGCATTGGCTTTCTATTGAGAAAGTGGGAAATTAACGCACAATGACTGACCGAAGTGCCTAATTGCAGCCGAGTGTTGATATGTGGTCGCAATCGGCCAATCCCACAGGTAGTTCATATGGCTTCTTGAATTTTACCACAATTTTAGTCTATGATCGAATATTTCAGCGTTTACCACAAATATTACAAGTCAAACATCCTTAAGATCAGCAGCCCTCTAGCCCACCTTCTTAATAGGTTGAAACTCTCATTAAGCAGTAAAATGGCACAAAAAACCCCAAACTTACGTGGCTATTGATTAAGCAAAAGCAAATAAAGTTACTTCATTTCTGATCTACAATAAATCATTCTCATAATATGCGTATCGATTTGTCCACTGGTCTCAAAACCCCTTTACAGCAAATCCCTATTGTGAGCGTGGAAGGACCTAACCTGTTTCCACAATTCCTCATTTGTATCTTCTAATCTAAAATCATTCTTATACTAAAGGAGGAACCATTTAAAAACTCAATAAAATCCAAGATACACCAAGAACATCAATCAAATATTCCATAGCAAGAAAGAAATCTATTGTAGTAGCAACATTTGCATAAACATTGACCAACATGTAATCAGCATTTTTCGTAAAGTTAGATTGGATAGGGAAGGAAGAGAAGAAGGGAGGAGAATCGATTGGTACCAGGTATGGATATACACACAAACGAATAAGACCTACTATGTACATATAAACATATGCGCCCACCGAGCGAATCAATCTCTGTACAGAATGGCAGTAGTGGGAAGAACAAAATACTATGCAGCATTTTTGCTGCAGTACTGCTTTTGATAGGCCAATCTCAGGCCGTCTGCAAGTTGAGCTATCTTTACTGCCATTTCCCAGTCCAGACCCATCTCCGATTGTAGCTCCTGCGCCGAGGGAAGAAGCATTATTGCTTGACCGTCAACCGCCTGGGCTGCAAGCCAAGGCCAAAGTTCCATGCAATTTGTCGCCTCTAGATGCTTCTCCAAATCCCGGGGAGTCCAGCTAATTGGATCACTTGCCAGTGTGGGGACATCAAAAGCCTGAAAGGAAGTGGGATCGGAAGCTTTAACTTCTCTCTGCGCAATATAATAGATGCACAATTGGTCAACTTACGGGTGTCGCATCACCGTTAACATTACGAAAATTGGTGCGAGATTTCACAGCCTTACGACTCGTAGTGCTGTTGAAACCATTGCCCAAATTACCGGTGATACTGGCACTACTTCCACGCAATCTTTTAGCAGGTCGTTGACCGTTGGGATTTTCAATGGACTTCCCATCATCGCCCTTACCCTGATTATTCTTCGCACCTGAGGGGTTCCAGTCGTATAGGAGTGGGGGGAGGAGAGATCGATCATTCAGGAGTCGAGAGGAGACCATGAGAGGGCGTTTACTATTACCTTTTGAAATACGTAGTTCAGAATTGAGGAGGGCGGCTGTTGAAATAATAGTATCGTCAGCTATTACAATTATCGGGGAGACGAAGTTGTTACTGCTGCTGCTGTCAACGGAGTTGTTGCGATGAGAGTTTAACAAATCATGGCACTTTAGGGGACACTCTTGACCCACGGCTCCGTATTGTTGAGTACTCAGAAGGAATGGACAAGCCTCGAGACTAATGCTTACCTGTGGTGAAAAGAAAAGAGATTTCAGCTAATTTATTGAAACAGAACCATAAGTAACTCCACTCGTTTCTTAAAGCTAATCTCATTCAACTAGTACCTTAGATTAGAACCAATTGGTATTGTTTACAAACGTTTAGTTACAATAAAAGCCGTAGGTCTACCATTAATAACGGAAGAAGTGTATATACAAAAATAGAAATTCGTTTTAACATCGGATTTAAAGCGAGTTCCTAAATTATTAAATGCTTAATTAAGTAGTTGTGGTAAAAAATTGTCGAGTTAACTAAACAGTAACAATTTTCAATACTTTACCACATTTCAAAGTAATTCAGTCAAAATGACTATAACCAAATAGCATAGGACATCGACACAGTATTTGACGTAGATATATTGACTAACTCACAATTTCATCTATAAAATAATTCTCAAGATTTTTTCCCAACCCATCTTATGTGTAAAGGTGGTAACCAGAAGCTTCAAGGCGCAAAATTCTACCGATCCTTTATTAAATCAATTTACTCATCGCGATTAGCCATTCCACCTATTCGATATGCACCGGTGGGCAACAGACTTGTGGATTGCAAATTCGAAAATGATAGCGTTAACCGACTGAAATAACCGGATAGGTGATTTAAATTAAATGTAAATTGATTTATAGAAATAACACTCTTGAGATACTCCATTTCTAACATCCACCTGTAGACAACCATTAATCAGAGAAGGTTTAGGTTACGTTAGACACAGGACCTGGGCAAACAAATTGGATAAATAAGTGCGTGAAAGAAAAAAATTTCTTCAACCTACGGTAAAAGTACCTTAGCAAATCAAATTGAAAGGTAAGCCAGTATCAAAAATCACATAAAGAGATACGAACAATGCAGCTATTTCATATATTATATCAAGCTATTTAGGCATTCATTCTGATAAAACGGTACGAGGAAAATCAAATTTAGCCTTCGTTTGTTTTAATTAAAGAGAAGCTTACCTGGCGCAAAAAGTCTTCAACAGCTCGAACCCGCTTGCAAATTTCCAAAGTTATAGGGATTTGAGTGCCCTTGTTGGGACAACGGAAGGAGAATGTGACTAAATTCATTCCAGCATGAAATCGCCTTATTGCTTCTGCCTTTACTTCTCTGCGTTTTTTGCCATTCAAACCATTACAAGAAACATTGACAGACTTCTTCACCCAGTCAGCATCGAAAGCCCGATTAACTGAGGCCTTTTTGTCCACCGTCATTGCGAGATTATTTATTAACCGAATTAATGTTAACTCTAAAGGTCCAGGCCCAAACTCGCGCTGTAAGAATTGTAGTCTCGTCTACAACAACAAATGAACATGAATTATTAGTCTTAATTCACGCATCTCAACTACTTACACTAAATAAGTAACAAAGTTATAGTGAAAAAAATGAGAAATTACCTTAACTATATTGGGTCCACAGTAGCATTTGCTGTTGATGTAGATTTTTGGACAGACTTCCGATTGAGAGTAGAACTGATCTATTTTTACTATGCCATTGACATGAGGAAAAGAGGGCTTGGGATGAGTTGGCGTTTTCCAGATCGGAGGATTGACAGATAAGTGAAGGAATGGTGGTCGAAGATAAGCCGCAGGGGGAATAAAGGGATGACGATTTTCCTGACTCCAACCGAGTGGATACAGGGAGGTAGATGAGGATTCAATCACAATTGGGGTATTTACAGTATAGTCCTCATTAGCATATGGACTCCAGTTAGGTAAGAGATCAGGAAGGAGCCAAAGTAAGCCAGCCTGACATCGTATCACAGTTGCAGTCACAATTGGACCCTCACGAAATTCGACCTCACCAATAGTTTGGTTGAATTGTGTATGCCTCCACATGTGGAGCGGAAGGGCCATTTCTAGTCTCATGCCTGGACAAAAATCGCGGGAAACCCACAGACCACTATTATCACTCAGGTCACTGCATTTTGAACGCTTCAATCGATTTACCCCTCCGCTACTACTACCGCCACCCATACCAATATTTTGCAGAGGTGAATAAGTGTCAAGTGGGAAATCCTCTGAATTTTTGGATTTTGGAGCAGTGGAATTGAAATACCGATCAATAGGGATGGAGAGGGACTTAATGAGAGCTTGAAAAAATTCCTCGGTTACAAGTAGATATGATGGCAATTTGGATGGAGTTTTAGATTCATTCAATAAGGTCCTAGCATACGTGATCCAATTAAAGGGTTGACCAATTGGCCAATTTTCCGGAGGGAATAATTTGAGTCCATAATATCGACACATATTTGGAGGCATTATTTGAGGCATACCAACGTGAGCTACAAACTCCTTTGGATGGTGTTCAACAGATTTTCTTGAATTAAGACGATGAAGTGAGGGGAGAACGTCGAATCTCACGACAAAGTACCTATCGGAGAGAATTTCGACAACTGTGGCCGGACGAGCGCCAAATGGATTCGAATTATCAAAAGCTTCTAGTTTTGTTCCCACTTTGAACAGATGTTTAGGTGGGTCCGGAGCAAAGAATAGATGTCCATTCCACGGTAGCACATCATGAAATGGGGAATGTGCTTGAATGAAATCCGATCCGATTTCTATAGCATCAATAGTCATAAGACATTTGGGTGGCCTATAGCGAATTGAATGGGCATAACTATAGCCCAACATCCGAATACGAGGATCCCAAAGAAAAATGGAAAATACTGGCTGATCCAGACAGTTGAGGTTGATATTAGTGCCGCATCTGAAAACACCGCGTTTCTCATCGAATTCAGCATTGATACCAAGCCAAGAGACCACAAGACGCCCATTGTAATTTTTTAGAATTTTAACGGGCCATACATCAGAAGGATCGGCTAAACTTCTGCACTCCAAATAATCGCCAACTTTCAGCATATCGCGTAAATACATGGCTTTCTCATTAAAAATTAAAGGAGAGATGAGTGAATTGAGCACTCTTTTTTCAAACTCTTGACTGAAGTCTGGAATTCCAGGCCGAGATTTTCGATCAAGAAACTCGTCAGTTGATTTGCACTGAAGTAGTTCGTGGGGAGAAATCCAGTCTAAATTATTTTCTTGAGAGTACCCCATAGGGTGAACTAGCTCCCAAAATTTTTTGTCAATATTTAACCAGAATGGGGGGATCCGTTCTGCTCCCTTTGTAAAAAATTTTAAACAAGGATTAATTTCCGCAGAATGCAACCAGCGAAATTTGCATTTAATGTTTATGGCGCATATAACTTCGCATGGCCAAAAATATGACCCACTAGGAATTCGTAAGGAGGTAGCTTTAGAAAAAGCAGCCAAATCCATCTCAACAATTTGATGGGTTCTAAAATTTAGGCTCTCGTTTTTTTCGATGTGCCGGAATAGATGTATAGGAGCAATTTCACAGCCTGTTTCCATAGAAAAATTGTAGGCAGAAAATTCATCGCAGTCGCTTGAGCTAAGAGAAGGCATGATTTCAGCTGATTCGTTCTTCATCGTAGTAAGTGCAGCTGAACCTTATTATTTACAAAAGTGTAAATAATTCCCTAAAAATATAAAAAGGCATTTATCATGAAAGAAAAAATTTATATAGAAACATAAATACACATAAGGCTCAAATAAGAAGATTAAAAATTTTTTCTTTACTTATTTTACGTAAAATAAATTAAAATATAAGAGCCAGAATGTAGGCCCAACTGATCCTTACCCAAGAACCAATGCGATTGACACACTTAAACAAAGAAATTGACATAAAAGTTTATTTTACAAGAAGTTTAAATGTCTTAAAATATGTAACACCTGGTAGAAATAATATTAATTTAAAAAAATAAAATTAAGATTTATACAAATTTTTTCATTCGAATGTGTATTCAATTCGGTATGTAAGTTGAACCTCTTTCACTATATCTCATCTAATATGAACCATTATAATGTCATTATAATCTTTTATATTCATTATCATGCCGCAAACATTTAAGGTTCATAGTATTTTTATATAAGTTCATAAGAATAGATTATCTCGAATTTACGAAATTCAATAGATTCATATTTTCCAGCAGGATTGGTGCCTTGTGAAAAAGCGAGTACGTATGGGATTATAAATTAATTTTTAATTAATAAACGACACTGTTCATTTTGGTTTGTTAGGTTTTCTTCAAAAAATTGATTAAATAATAGCCCATTCTAATAAAATTACATATGTAAATATATTACTGCTTTCGTTTACTATAATGATTTTGACTTATGCGTCTCTTCTTAGACCAGGAATGGCAGGGTCAATGTATATTCTAGTGGAAATGGTTTTATTTACCCTAACATGCAGCAAAAAATTGCATAAGAATTAATCTATTGAGCCATAGCGGTTATACGTGCATCTAATATAAATAGGAGAACATGGTATGGAATTTAAAGGAATAAGACGATGACTCATATTTTGCTTTTCTAAAGCAAATTAAAGTTTGGAGAAGAAATATAAGATTTTAAATTAATAGATCACTACCCATATTAATTCGTGAATTGAGGTTCAAATTTTGCTTAAATTGTGCTAGTAAAATCGTTCAGTGTATGATACTTTAATAAGAACTTCAATTTGAAGTTATGACTAACGTTTATTTATGTACCTTCAGGAGCTGTTACTTTAGTAAAATATCACAAATAGACTGTTTTGGATAGTTTCTCTTCAGTATGATCGGATCTTTTCTTAACGAAAGTTAATGGTAATGTTATTTTAATTATTTGACAGATTTAAGCTTAAAATGATCCCTTTAAAATTCAAAAAATTTAAAAGTGGACAAGAATAAACAGCTTTTCCCATGTGAGAAAAAGGGGCTGAAATTGAATCAGTAGTATATTGGACGATAGGGGCTCAGGCAGAGAGAGAGAGAGGTAAATCAGAAGAGCTTTAACAACAATAAAGTTGTCTCTTATAAATGATTATATAAATGATTATATAAATGATTATCATCAGACATTTTTATATTGCAATGTTTAGCATTAATGTATAAGAACATTTGGAACAGGCATTTGATTTGAGATTACGATTGTTCGGAAAAGTTTAAAAGTAGGTGAATTATCGCAAGATGGTGGCAAATTCCAGGAAATTGTTCATTCACGTACCATAAGACAGATTAACGGAACAAATAGTTCATATTTGTTGCCTTGGTATATGCGCAAATATGGCATAAAAATACAATTGACCTTAAAATGCTATTCGAAGAAAACTGTAACAAATGAATGCTATTGTTGATCTAACGGATTGGATTCTGAGTGTTTATAAGAGTGAGAGTAAGTCTAAGGTTGTTTACACGATAAATAAATTCAATTACACTTCGGACTAATAATCTTGATTCCTGAAAATTTTCGTAAATTCGTAGTTTGGTGTTTTATCATTTTCGTAATTTTATCATTTGAATTTTTCATTCGAACGTGATTGATAAATATTTCCTTGAACAATATTCAAATGAAAGGAAACTTCATATTGATTGTATGACCGGTTTCAAAGTGGTCTTGTATGTTAAGGAATTTTTCTTTCAACCTGCAAACGTAAGGCAAATTTTTATTTTAAGCAATTATACACGGAGTACAGCAATTTTATTCTTCACTCATGTTGCCATTCAATTTTTACTTAAATGGCATAAATTACTGTATTGTGTACTGACGATCTACTGACCGGAGATTGAAATTTTACTAATAAGTTCTAAATTTATTTCAAATTAAGATATGCGAAGCTAATAAATTTATTTGATAAGGTGAAATATCGTTACATCATTGATCAAGTTGTGGCTTCACTACATTTGACCAACTCTCAAATTCTTACTGAGATTTCTAGAAGCCGTTTGAGATGTAGCCAAGTATCTGCATTTTGGCTCAAAATAGAGACGCTGAATAATAAGCCGATACCAATAATATTGAAAGGAATTTAAACAGTTACTTAAATTGCCGATTTTTAGCTGAGTGGGAACACTTTAATTACATCATCGACTTTGCACTTATCAGTTGGTTCAATGAATATGAAACTGTCATAGGTTATAAGGGGCTAATCTATTTCCATCGTCGATTATTTTCTTAACATTTTAAAAGTGACAGCGATAGCACTACTATATTCTTTACTATTAGGTTTCTTCGTCCAATATAGATGGCGACGCATGATTCGGTTTTATTGGTAATATATATATATATATATATATATATATATAATCATTTCAGGCCAACTGATCACTGTAAGCAGTGTTTACTCTTACTTTGATCAATTCTCGAATACTTTTGAATCCGCCTACTTCTCTTAATATTTATTTATATCAAAATGACAGGCGTTTTGATAGTTATCATTAGCCCTTTAGTTGACTTCGGGCTTCACAGAGGGGAGGAGGAACATCAAAGTGAGAAGAATTCAGGAGGGGGAACAGAAGAGTGATTCACTGATGAAAACGAGACAGGCAGACCGACACAAAGGATCAGAAAGGGTAAGATGGGTACTATGGTAGGGGTCGAATATGACATACAGTGGAGGTAATGGTAGTTTGAAGTGAGAAGTCAACTGCCGGTTAATAGACTTTTTTGCCGTATGATTATACGTTGCCCAGGTGCTCCACGAGGAGGTAAA
>UZAE01001493.1:0-13031 GCA_900617975.1 Rodentolepis nana
GCCGTAAGAAAATACGTTGTCTAGGGTGCACCACGTGGAGGTAAGTCTATCGCGCACCCCTAAAGTAAGTAGTTGATTTACTAAAAATATCCATTTCGTGCTTGGTAATGTTCCAAACTTTTGATTTGTTAAACAATATCTATTTACTATTACTAACTTTGTTCATTTTCAGGTTTTATTATTTTAAACCACCTAGTACCACGATGTTTACAGTACCAGGCTATTGCCGCTCAAATGTGGTACTAAATGCGATACTGTAGATGTCCATACTTTGACGTATTACTTTTATTTTTCAAATCAAACTGAATAAAATATTAATAAGAACACGAATATTACTCGATCAAATTCTTCACTGAGGTTGAAATATGTAGTCTGCTCTAAATGTATGTTAAACAATCGACTGCACCACGTCAATGTATGAACTATTTTCACATATTATATACTAGTGGTAATTTAAATTTGTTGATTTACTGTTACCCAGTTAAAAGACCCCTGAGAAGCCAGTACACCAGTTTCAAATTTATTTCCGCTCATGTCTAGCTAATATGAATAAAGTCAATATAAGGACGCATATGAAATGATTGAAGGGTCTTGAATTAACCAATTCGAATGGCTGGACGAGCATAGTTCTTCTTCATTCGCCCGTGAAATGTATTGGATTCGGGTGGAATGAGGTCTTGGATTCCCTCAATGAATTCTGCACGTTCCAGAAGCCGTTTCATTAAGAGAGACTCCAAGCAATTTATCAGTTCGCTATCATCATCCTGGAATCCCCAGGGTGCGCAAAAACTAATTTCTAAAAGTGAAAAAAAATTATTTGGTTATGAAAGAATACTTACACATTTACAATCATACAACTGTGAGGCAAATTTGGAAAATAGCATATAAGGCATCGAATGCACAGAGGAATTATAAATAACTAATATAATATAGTGGGAAAAACATGATTTACTAATAGTCAACTATTAAGTCAAATGAGTAATAAACAAATAGATTTAAATATCTACTCAAAAATTATTTTTGGAAATTCAGTTAAAGTATTTCCCATAACTAAAATTAAGTTACTCGCAGTTCTGCTAGCAAATTAAACTAAATTACAAGTTGACAAAATTGGAAAACATTAGTAAATTGATTAATAAGTTTCTAATCTATTGAAAATCCCTTTAATTACTATTATTGCCTATTAATAATATCAGATAGCTTTAAAGCTCGAATTGCATACTTGGAAATGTAACCAGAAAGCAGAGTAGGATAGGAAACAGCAAATAATTCAGGAACCGCATATCAGGAGAAGAAAACCTTTTGAGGGTGGAAAAAATTGTTTTAAGTTGTGAGAATTTAACGTATAGTTAAATTAACATAATATATAACATTTTTGTCACCACTGGTACTCACCTTGAAAATTAAATTGGGAGATGAATGCTTCGATAAATCGTTTATGCCCGCTTTATATGGGAGCTAGCCCACCAAGCGTTGGCCAATAGCGAGCTTTCCTGCGTACTTTGTTGTATTTCCTACGTATTAAAAGGTGGGGAGAGTTATTAAAGTTAACAACAAAAGTTTTCAATATGAATTAGTTCATGGGTCAAGCGCTGTAAAGACTAACAAAAGAAACGTTTACTAGGGGGCATCATATCAAGCAATATAGTCCATTTCGTTTACCCTCCACTTATTATTATTGAAATTGGTGAATCTAAACGGATGTCGGAAATTTTATACGAGGTAGTTTTTGGCATGTATACCTTTAAATTCAAAAGGGGCAAGGTTATTTTCCCTCGGTGTATAACCAGTGCTGTGGTTGACTGACCATCTGTGGTAATTCCGGTCAGTAGAAGGGTTTCTTGTAAGAGCTGTAAATTACCGTTTTCTACAAGAGTCGCACGAACTGAAAGCTACTTTAAAAGGACTTGACAAGTTCTGTATGTATGACTGACACACTGAAGAAGAGGCGCATTTTTGACGTTCCTCAACCAGAAGGGGTATAAAAAATCCTACTGATTAGCATTAATTCCAAAGCCCATTATTTCATTAAATGAATTAATTTTTGATACACACCATTTTTCCACGCATGAACAAATTAACTCTAACACAAATTCCTTAAACGATATGCAGAACAGGATTATTAAATTATTAAATTAGTGTCAGTGACGATTAGTTTAGAAGAACCAAAAGCTAATAATGATGATTTGAGACAATATGAAAAATTAATTAAAATTTTGGAGGCATTAAATTACTATAAGATATTATACACAGTGTCCAATAATTAATTTCTAACAATAATCAAAATCGCTCCATCCAATACAATTTGCCCTAGACTCCATAACGTGCCTTCTAATAACTTTCATCAAGAAGTTTAGTTATATCAAATGGCAGGCGTTTTGATGGTTATCATTAGCCCTTTAGTTGACCTCAGGCTTCACAGAGGGGAAGGAACATCTAAGTGAAAAGAGTCGAGAGGGGGATAGGGAACAGAAGAGTGTTTCAAAGACGAAGGTAGAAAAGGTAGAGAAAAAGGTGAGGTGAATACTGTGGAAGTAGTCGAATATGACATAAAGTGGTGTGATGGTAGTTTGAAGACAGAAATCAACTGCCAGTTTATAGACTGTTTTGCCATATGAGTATACGTTGCTCAGGGTGGACCACGTCAAGTTAAGTCTATCGCACACCCCTTTCATCAAAAAGTTGAACGAACATAGTTGAGAGAGAGAGAGAGAGAAAAGTATGATGTCAGATGGGTCTATAGGATAGAGTCCAGCGTAACCACTCTCCCATGGAAAAGTAAGCCCAAACGTACAAAAGGACGGAGAAAAGAAATGCAGAGGTGACTTTTTCTGGAATAGTAACCCCAAATCAGAGGAGTGGAAAGGAGGGATTGAAAAGTGGGTTGAACAGTGTGTATGAGCTTCGAGCCTCGTAAGGGAAAGTTTAAAGGTCTATGGAAATTAAAAAAGAATGTATAATTTGAAAACTTTAAGGGCATGCACCAAAGGAACCCTTATCTGCTATCACTTCAGGTTCATACTAGGAAATCACATTAGTTACTGAAGCGTCAAAGGAGCTTCAAATTCCTTGTTGGACCCGTGGCTTCATTTGAGGTCTCTCTAGATTCACATTGGATGAAACATTAATGCCATGATAAGTAAGATTTTATATTTTTGCCAAACTAAGAACTAAATTCTCAGTTTATTTAAGCTTATAATTTAGATTTAATTGTAAAGCAAGTGATCAACTGAGGAAATTACTCCAATAAGTTATCTACTGTACTTTTAATCACAAATGACAAAATCATTTTTCTTCAGTAAATAATCATGAGCTAGGAGAATTATCTCAATTTCATAAGTGAAAGCAAATGCATGGGTCTTCTTGAAGTAGATAAATCAAATGGAAAATTTCCAATACACTGCATTTGTTTTCGCGATAGAAATATGGGAGGAAAGTTCATAGTTAAAGCAACCTTGTTTCAACTAGAGGAGGGGTCGGGGAAGGCAGAACATTCGAGACCATGACCAAGATACAAGATAGCGGTTAATAATAAAGCCAATAGTGATTTGTATTAATGTTGTTTCATTTAAATTTGACCAATAGGATTCAAGCAACTTTAGACACAATAGCATTTAACTAATCCATTAACTTAAAAGGCAATTTTGCCATCTACATAATTAACCAGAACAAATAGATTGGAATCGTGTAGATTTAACAGCTGATGTATTGCTTTAAAAATTGAGCTGCGTTTGAATCGACAGAATAAATAAGCTGGAAAAAATATGCGGCTATTCAACTAAAGTACACGACATTAATCGCCAATTCGGTGGAAATAACACAAGTTACAGTAGCCGATGAGAAAACGGGCCTGTTTACGAAAGAGCGGATAATTCATCTTCAGGTGTTTAGCACATTTATAATTGGTTGGACCTAATCTAGTTAGAATTATCGAAGTACAAATTAAATAAATCTGTTTCACTAATTTCATAACAAAACAGTGGGTAGCTTCGAATGTAGGCTTTATGTTAAGATAACCTTATTCTTATCTTCTGTGGCTCTCAACAAATTTCGTTTTTGTGCTAGTCAGAGACGCATATTGAGCAGAATATAGAACCATATATTATAAAGGAAATTAGATGCATAGTAAATTGTGCTGAGTAAAAATGGTAGCGCAAGTGAATTAGGAATATAGCATAAGGTTGAAATCCCAATCTTCCACTACGATGAATGATCATACGCATAAAGCTTGTTTAGAGTAATTCTACCTGATATAGGTAAGGCCATTATTCTCACGCGCGCCACTCTAAGTCATTCACGATTAAGTTGTCATGGGCACCTACCCCATCAGATAGCGTCCTTGTGTAAACAGAGCGTCTTATAAAAATATTGCACTCGCAAAATATTAACGGCAACAGCTGTTGGAAATGGAACTTAAGGATAGCATAAAGCTACTAATTAATAAGCTCAACAATTTGGTATATAATTTAAAAAACAATTTATGAAACAATTTAGCCAGCGGAGGGAACTTATAATATAACGATTGAATGTGATAAATGTATTTTTGGAAAAATTCCCAAGATCAATTCGGACCCAAATGGATCTACTAGACTAAATTTCCCTGTTGATATTGATGTCGAAGAATTTGGATTTCAGCGTCTTTTCAACAATCCTATTATGTGTATAGTGTTTAATATTTAAAAAAATGAATTTTAAGTTTCACTTTATCGAAACCAGGAGACAAAGAGAAAGGAAAAGGCGAAACTTATCGCTAAGTTTATTTTTGATGCATTTCAAGCAGTTTCTGGTAAAGCAAAATTTCAGTTCAAATGTCTTAGAATTTCATGTTAGTAATCATATATTACGAAGCAACTTGGAGTCTCTTCAAACTATTGAGGTATTTACCAATGTAATGTCCATTAAAATAGCTTGAAATTGCAACAATTTTTGAGCCGAAAAATGGAAAATCAGGCCGAAGGGGTTATACTTGGGCAAAAATTACGCTTGAATACCTCGAGAATCTGCCCGGAGCTGTGGTGGAGAATCACTCCATCTTAGCTGGATTTAGAAACATTATATCCGTAGGAAATTTGGTTTTCTAAATTCGACTTTAGAAAAACAAAGAGGCACTAATTTGCGGTAAAGCAGTGGCAGCGACAGAATTAGCACCTTTGAAGTGGTTCACAACACAAAAACTGGACGGCAACGATATTTTCATCCCTAATGAGTAGCCAAATTTTATTCCTTTGTTTATTTTATTTCACATTTAGACGTCACGAAACAGGCGAAGAAGGCATTGAAGTGGAAACTCAGAGTCTGAACGTCTCCAGAAAGCCTATTTGTCCACTTGTATTTGAATGGAATAAGCAACGTCGCCAGATGCTAATAGAAGACGAATTTATAAAGTACATTGTGCATATTAGTATCTCATGCATATTGCAGCCTGAAGGAAATCATCTCTTTTTGTCCATATTTGCCTGTGGAACTATTTAGCAGTTCAGTATCAAAAGAATCTTGGGTATTTGGCTAATGTTGATTGCTTCATTGCCTCTAGGAACTCGATGGGATGAGCTGTTCTCATGCAGTTGCATTTGTGGACCTCTCACCATTATTGTATCCAGGAGGTAATGTCAAGCGTACTGATATATAATAACATCTCTTGAAATGTAGTGACTCGTATTCGAGGTGCCTACGAGGTGAAGAAATACGACGATGAAGCGTTTGCCCAAAAGGTTTGAGTGACAAAATCACTGTCCATGGGCTTGCACAAGAAATAAGATAAAATTTTTATATTTTTCTTTGAATTAATTTGTCTTTGTATTAGAGTCGTAGGTGATAGTATCTTATTATCGTGTATTTTTATCCTGTCAATGAGAAAAAAGCTTTTAACAAATTAAGAATGCAGCGGATAGAAATAATTAATTTTGTTATTAGGCGGGAAAAATGTAAATCAATAAACATGGAAATGTGCCAATAATAAGTGAAAAATTCGCACCATGAACTTCATTCTCCTTATTCACCGTTAGTTAAGCATATTTGCCAAAAAATCAATTATCTGGTTTTTTATAATTTAAACAAACAAAACAATTTTAAATTGTTTACTTTCGATTAAGATTGGGAAATTTCGGAACTTACACGAGAGTTATCTTCGTTCGTGCGCACCACGAAGTTATTCTTTAGTCATATTTTGTTACACATTTTCAAAAACGGTCTAAAAACGACACCTTCCAACAAATTACTCATTTAAGGACTAGTTATAAAGAGAATAAAGAAAAAAACGTAATCCTAATATTTTTTTATGATGGAAATCTTACCAACAGGCTAAAAATTGAATGAAGTGATAAGAAGTGTAGAATTAAAAACACCCGGTTTCAAAGCTACATATTTCAATTTACAGCGTCTGATCACTCAGTTCTTTTGTTAGTTTTCTACTTGGATCAGACTTCGTGGAGATGGGCTGTGAAACATGCAATCACGAAACACCAAGGGAATTCACATCTTCCTTCATGAAAGTCGGTGCAATTAACTCATATTGTTTTCATACTCTTCTCCAATGGGAATTGACTTCTCATATTTCCTGAAGTTTGAACTCAGGGCAGCCGCATTTATTCTTACAGTTTTCCCCTTCCTATTTGGTGAATTTGGCGTTTAACATTGTCCAAAAAGCACTTAATGTAACAACATTGGTTGATAATTGATTTTGTTAAAATAGGCGTAACGTACACAAAGGCCCTGACCAGGAGGAAAACCTACCCAATTCGAAATCTTTTCGACAGTTAAATCAGCTAGGAGAGAACGGGTAGTCAAATACTAACTTTATTTCATTCACATAAATGTGCAAGTGTCGTCATCTTAGAGCTTTAAGACACGTTCTTCCATTGTGTTTCAATTGTGTCCGTTTATCTAGTACGCATTTTTAATGATAATAATGCTCCTTTGCAGTTGTATTTCTGTTCTCTTTCTATTAAATACATGTGAGCTCACCTTGCATATATATATGCATTCCAATTTTTTGATATTTACCTAATTGGAATAGGGTTGCGAGATTATCGTTTTACGTCTCCACATCCCAAGAAACAAAATTTGGAATAAACAGCATAGCTGGAAGTATAGTCGGCATTCGGTGGCAACTTATTCGAAATATTTAAATGAATAATTATTTTTTCCTCCTTTGAAGTTTAATGACTCTGTATTCGAAATTATTATAGCATGAAGATAAGAAAACACTAAATTATTTATGCTATGTACTGTTGATGATAATGCTAGCATTAAGAGTGCCAACTAGGTAGAACGTTGGGCTGATAAACAATCCAACTTCAACCTTTCCAAACGTCACTTTCCAATCAGCTGACAGTAACAGTAACAGCATTGCGTAGAGATGAATCCTTTACCTCCGCACTAACAGGGGAGATGAAAAGTATTTTGACCATTACTCTTTAAAGTAGTTGGGCACTTCTATTTTTCAACAGTGAAGGGGAAGCTATTGCTTATGTAGTTATTTTTAAAATCATATTTCAAACATAAAATTAAAATTAAAAATTCATTTTGTACCCTAAAATAATCCGCCATAATATTTACCTCAATTAATTGGTATCTTTTGATTGCTTTCAACCGATAACGTATTTGCGTCTAGGGCTTTAAAGAAGCATCCATTTTAAACGAAATGATGGACATTATCAGCAACAAGAAGGTGTCAACAAAGAAGGTACTGGTAAGTTAATAATTTCTCAACAAATTTACAACATTTTTCGGGTAATTTAGAAGAAAGATCCCGAAAGGTCCACTAGGTCAAGTATTGATACCTCCGATTGCATCGATTTTAATCAGTTCAACGCCAGTCTGATCATAGACATTGAACTCAGCAAGCCGATAATTCCCCGACGCGAAACCACACTTGCGATAAAAGATGTTGCGGACATCCTAAAAGGAATGGAAAATGAAGTACCTAATTTAGTTGAAGTTCCTGAGGTATGTCTCCTAAACTCAATACAATTTTTAGTTCATAGAATCTTTCAAGAAGGGAGTTATTGGAATGTTTACCGATGTATTCTCTAAAGTTAGGTAAATGTTTGATTGATTCACTTCATGTTCAAATTGTAGACTTCCCTTTGAAAAGTACTCTTCGGGCTTAAATAGCCCATCGGCAACAAAATCCAATGAAATTGAAAAGTAAGTCATGTTATGGAGTGTTATTTTGTGATCAGATCTTTACTTGATAAGTATTTGGAATTTCAAAGTCATCTTCGATTTCCGATTGCTGATGCGGCTTTAGAAATGTTTGACCAAGCAACAATGACTTCTCTAGAGGATTTGATTCAGGTAAATACGTAATCAGTTTCCTTCCATTTGTAAAATGATGAGCTAAATAACAAAACGTAAACTGCCATTCCATGCAGGATTTTCTGGATGATTTAAAGGTTTATCTCATGCAAGAAGTCAGGAACTCGTTAAGTACGCTAGGAAAATCGCTACAGGGTTCAGGAAATGTGCCTTCAGGTGGAGGGTTGAGCGAAAAGGATTTTCTCTACTTTGCGGAAGAAGCCGAGTTTTTGGGTAACCTCCAGTGCGCCAAGTATTACATTGAGGTCTGTTACCTTAATTTACCTCCAATGCTTTAAAGGAGGTGCAACAGAACTCGTTTGCTCAGTTGCCAAACATTTCTCTCACATTTTATTTGCTATTTCAAAATAAATTGAATTTAACTAAAGAAGCAGGTTATATTCTATCAGATTATTTAAATTCAGGTTGGCGCTTGTTTACATCGATTTGCTAACATAGTTAGGCTCTATCATTTGTCGCCTAGATTACTCCTGATACCTGAAAGAATACATAATCATCTTCTCCTCTTCCAGATTCTATTTGCAAAGTATGGAAAAACCAAGGAGACTTTACATGCAGCGGCTACTCTGTTTGCTAGACTTGGTAACCGAGAGGAAGCTATCGTCTGTCTGAAATGGCTGCTTGAGACAGATCCCAGTGATGTCAGCGCGTAAGTAAACAAACTTTTAGTATTCTAACGACTGCATTTTTGGCTTGGTTGTCCTCGTTTTAAGTGAAGATAATTCCTACTAATGGAGTAGAACCGGCGGTCCGACTGCCTACAGTATTTATTTATTTCAAATGGCAGACGTTTTGATAGTTATCATTAGCCCTTTATCGGACTTTGGGCTTTACAGAGAGGAGGAGCATCAAAGTGACAAAAAGTCGAGAGGGGGACAGAAGAGTGATTCACAGATGTTGAAGCGACAGGCAGGCACAATGGTAGAAAAAAAGGTAAGGTGAGTACAGTGAAAGGGGACGAATATAACATACAGTGGTGTCATGGTAGTTTGATGTGAGAAATCAACTGCCAGTTAATAGACTTTTTTGCGGTATGAGTATACCTTGCCCGGGGTGTCCCACGTAGAGGTAAGTCTATCGCACCCCCCCCCCCCCTACAGTATATGGAATAGAATAAATCCCACCCCCACCCTCTGATTCCCTTAGAATGAAAATTTTATTTCCATAACTTGTAGGCAGGTTTATAGGAATTCCGAATTCTGCCAAATTTCCACTTTCAGTTTTAAGTAAATATGAATTTTGTTTACAAGATTGCTGTGCTTGGGTGTTTTATTGGCTGAACTCTCGAAATTGGCTGAGGCGAGACGCATTTTGGAAGCAGCATCCAATATCGCTCCCACCAATCCTCAGGTCTGGATAATATTAGGTAAGGTTTTAGTTAATATCGCGGTTACATGTTTAGGATTATTCTACGAATCGATCAACGATATTTGGAATTACGAGCGTACCAATGTAATGCTGAAACAGATGAATAATTCGAAACTCGGTGGGAATAGTAGATTCAATTATTTCTGAAAATTTAAATGTGATATAAAATATTGTTTACTCTTCCCAAATACTCGCACTATGAGATCAAATGGTTAGCCTAGATATCCCTCAATTCACACAATGTATCTAATGGCACACCGGATCTATTAGTTGTCTTAAATAATTTAAACCGTTTATTTTATATTTCTTTTCATAAATATTAAGATCAAAATCTCCATTGATTTTAGTGGACGAAAGTACATCTCATGATACCGACGGGGCAATACCCGAATATGCTTCCTCTAGTGATCTGATCAATGCATTTGATCTCCTTTTTCAACTGCATGCGAGTTCAGTAAGTACATGAATAAGAGCATTATAAAATTTTAGTTTATCAATCGAGGATTAGCCAGGTTGCTACTTAATTGTCAACATTATCGATCGCAATTTGAAAGAGTAGACGGTGATGAAGATTCAATAGATAATCTCAGACTTTCAGAGCAGGTTCCGAGAACAACAAAGAACTATATAGACTACACGCATGACCTTGGTGCCTATTATCATTTAAGCGCTCGTTTCCACCTGCAATCATGTGATCAGATAGGGAGATTGCAAGAATCTGAGTGTGAACTTAAAAAGTCCTTAAAACTATCACCAGAGAACGCAGAGAGCTGGTGCTTGATGGGTCTAATACGTTGCCTTCAAATGGATATGAAAGCGGCTTCAGAGTGCTTGGAAAATGCTATGCAGCTTGAGACGTGGCCTGTTCGAAATCATCGTCTATACCGCCTCAAACTAGCTCAATGCTATACCGAGATTGAGGATGTAAGCCACTTATATACTCGACTAACTGCTTCCTTCTAGTACGAAAATAGCAAAGTACAATATCTTGAGTGTTGTCAACAATACTCAACGCCAGAATCTTGGAAAGGCGTTGGGCTAGCTTGCTATAGAGTACGATCGCATATCGCGTTTGTAGCAATCCCTTTTTAGTTGAATAAATTGGAGGAGTCACAGTCAGCTTTCGAGGAATCAAATAGATTAAATAGTCGAGAAGCGAGTGTCTGGGCTTATTTGGCGAAGATATGCTTTGAAACGGGCAAACCTCTCGAGGCGAAGGAATGCTTGAAGATTGTCGATAAGGTGAGTAGTCTGCCTGCGAATTTGTATTAAAACCAAATCGATTTGTGTAAATATATCTTATTTTTAGCTTGAGCTAACCGATGAAGCTCTAAGGGCTGAATTGGAGCAAATCAAGCTCGAAGAAGGCGAATGAGGAATAGGTTTTAATAAACGCAGCTTCTACCACCTCTACTTCCTAACAACAACTTTATTTTAGGTTTTGCCTCAAAAATCTTTATTATAGCCCCCCCCCCCACTACTGAATTATGCGTAGAGAAATTCCACGATCTGCGGATTTTATCAGTAATAATCCAAAAATATAAGACTTAAAAAATAAATTTTTGAATTTTCATTTAATTTCATATTAAGGAAAGGCAGTTTAAAGCAATAATAGGAATTTATATATTATACTTACAATAACAGACAGGATAAACAATCTACAGGCTTGGATCATCTCTCATTGAACTTGGGGTTAAATCTGATGGAATTTAGGAATTTTCTCCAGCTAAATTAGCCAGGTCCTAGGCAAATTTGCTCTGGCTCGAAATGGCAGCCCTACCAAGGCTAATCGAAGAAATATCTCTGGCGCTTGAACGCCCTTGAAGGTAAGGTATCGGTACCAATCGTTTTGGGGGGATAAGCGCAGTCGAGCGTGCAGAGACCGATTTGGCTACCAATAATGGATAGTTGCCTCAAAGTAGTGTAGCCCTAATTATAATTAAATGGCAAAGAATTTTGTCAATGGCCAAAAAGGGTATGAACGCAATTCATTACACACACACGCACAGTATCCTCGATACTGTTGAAACAGCCTGACTAATTTCAGGAAAACTTTATGCCAGGGGATTGTACCAGACAATATTTTTGAGGCTTAGCCAATGCTCATTTATGCATTGTTCGTAACTACAACAATTTACTCGCTCTGGCCTCTAGACTTATCTATTCCTTTGATTGATCCTTATCCAACCCATATCTCCAACTCTATATAGTCTTAATAGATGCAACTGAGTGATCCCCACCTCAACTTTTAACTTAATGAATGAATGATTTCCATCGATTGAAAGTGATTTTATACGTCTAATGAGTTCCGTGTTCATTCGCCTTTGTCATAAATAGTAAATTGCAATGTTCATTTTATCTTAAAATTATTAATCATTTTTATGCCAGCATGGCATTTTAGTCACAAACCTGAAATGTTCAACTCCGCGGTAATTTCGCCATGTCTAGACGTTTCTATTCCACCGAATTTGTGCATCTGCATGGCGTTTAGCAACCATAATAGACATGACTGTGTGTACTATCAAAACTTGTCACTCGTAAATGTTTTATAATTACCTTCTGACCTCCAATTTCAAGGTAGTATTAATCCTATGACGTACTCTATGCTTTTCATGGGTCATAATAAGAATCCTCTTTCATTCTTATTGTTTCAAATGGCAGGCTTTATGGTATTTACCATTAGCCCCCTAGTTGATTTCGGCTTTCACAAGGGGAGGAGAGGAACATATATGCGGGCTTTAGGACAGTTAATAGCTGTTCATTAGTTGTCTTCTGGCTTCCCAGTATTTCTGGGTTTTCGTTGTTGTCTTAAGGGCTGGACACGGAATCAGATGGGTCTTCTCCATTTTCTGCTGTAGGTCACATAGGGTTCATGTTGGTTGAGTGTATACTCCTAATCTGTGAATGTGCTTTGCCAGGCAATCGAGTCCGGAAAGTAGTCTAAACTCAACAAAGGTTTCGATTCTTGGCCAGTCGGCTATGTCGGAGGGTGCCACTGTCCACTGTTTTTCTTTTGTTCGAGCTTTAAGTTTATTGCCCTTTGAGGTCTTGAATTCTCTCCTGATTAAGGTCTTCATTGTGTGGAAAGACATTGACCGGTCTATCCCTAGCAAAATTGTAGTCCTGTTCTTAGCAGTTGCGTCAGCATGCCTATTGCCTTTAATGCCATAGTGTCCAGGGATCCATTGTAGAGCCACTGTTTCGTTTTTTTCTCTTATCAACATAAAGCGTTTTTTACATTCGGATATCTCGGGTGTTTTGGGAGGCTCTCTGTTTCCAATTGAGTTTATTGTTGACTGTGAGTTCGAAAGAATTACTGCTTTGGTCGATTTTGTATCCAGGAA
>UZAE01001494.1:0-13026 GCA_900617975.1 Rodentolepis nana
CACTTTTGTGATTGTAGAAGTTGGGCAATAGAAGTTTGAGAGAAAACCGGATGGGGTCAGTCTTTGGCAGTCATTTTGATAGTTATCATTAGCCCTTTAGCTGACCTCGGGCTTCATAGAGAGGAGAAGAAACATTAAAGTGACAAAAAGGCTAGAGGGGGACAGAAAAATGATTCACAGATTTACAGGAGACAGACGGATACAAAGGCAGAGAATAGGTAAGATAAGTACTGTGAAAGGGGTCGAATATGACATGCAGTCGGCCATGTGGGTTTGAAATCAGAAGTCAACAGCCGTTTAATAGACTTTTTTGCGTATGAGTATACGTTGCCCAGGATGCACCACGTGGAGGTAAGTCTATCACACACTCTATAAAGTCAGCAACGCCGGGTATTCCCAGCCGGTAAAAATGTCGGGACGCGGGGCGACATTGGGTATACGTAGATTAAGAGTTAAAGAAAAGTAGTTGCAACCGATTAGGGATTAATGACTTGAAGAGGAGATGCCAGTTTGATGATCTTTGTGGTCTCTTCAGGGCTGTATTTTCGCCCATATGCACTTATTAGGGTATGCGGTTATTTAGTTCCATTAAATGAGGTTTTCTATTAAACCGCCGTGGGCGGATTGTCGGAAAATCCCGGCGATAATTTTATCAAAGCGTTTCAAAAGAAAACACGTTCGTATAAAGACATCTTACCAGAGATATGTTGGACTTAAAACATTCTAGTTTTATTTATTTAGAAGTAATGGAGTTAGTTAGTGCCTTGTCTTAATGTCCTTCATGGCTTTAGACTTTTGGAGGATTCTGTTTGATTGGGATTATGATTTGAAGGCGATTGAATGAAAGTTAACTTAGATATAGATTTTCAAGACTTCATGTTGGAAGTCACTAACATTTTCAGTAATTAACAATTCTCTTTGTTTTCTTCTTTTAGTGTTATAACCTTATTTATCAATAAAAATTGCCATTTCCCCTGTTAAAAATCACAACAGGATAATTATTGGCTTTCATTGTGAGAAATAACAGTTCTAGGTAAAAATAAACTCTTAGAAAGGAGCTTGGTCCCTAAACTTTGAAACAAATTTCATTCAAATACAATTTTTTTGTACAGAAGTAAAGATGGAACTTGTCATGAGGTTGGAATTGTTGGAATAACTGTGGCTAAAAAACAAGAAGGTGGGGGGGGGGGGGAAGGGGGACTGAGAGATTGGAAGAGAGAGGAGAAGTTCGAGCGTGAAGAAAGCACCATACCGGTTGACATGTGTGTCCATAAAGGGAGCTTTAAATAGTTCCGAAGAGAGGGAGGAAGAGATAGAATTGTTCCGAATATCGCTGATCGGGAACTGAACCCTAGCAATACCCGCTCAATGACCTCTTCTCTAAGGAGAACTTGAAGTCACCGCAGCATTTAACACTTCAAGCTCCACTGTAAACACTGTATCAATCTTGAGGTTGCAACAGAGTCAAAAACTGCAAATTCAATAGTAAATCGAGATGATTGGGTCCCAGAGATTATGAAGTTGATAATATTTTTGGAAGTATATGGATCCATCCTTAAAGATTATTCTGTCTTTATTATTGAGGTGTTCGGAAGTTCAGACCACTTATATGAGATTACTAAGGATTTCTCACACTTCATGCGACTCGGAAGTGCAAGAATTTGAATCTTCTAGGTTCTGATTTATTCAGGCAGCTACTTTTTACGGTCGAAGATGTGTTTTTTCCTGCTGATATTTTAATTTTCTTTTATTCCGAAGGTCTCCCGTCTTCTGTCGCAGTTTTTTACTGCGTATGAAATATATTTTTCTTCAAATGACAGGCTTTATGATATTTATCATTGGCCCGCGTATGAAATATTGTCTGTGATTGCATGTCACATCGAATAAAATAGGTAAAAATTGATAGTAAAATAAAGCAATCACCGGATAAGATCATCCGATATTCTCAACCTCTGGGATTAAAACGCGTTGCAGTGGCAAGACTGACCAAAGTTTGTCAATAAGCTTTACATTGTTCACAAAAACAATTTGCTTAGAAAAAACATAATTTTTATCTCGCAATGCGAAGTATTCGTTATAGGTTTTTGTGGCTTTAACCTAAGCAACATTAGACTCCCGTTTCCTTATTTTTTTATTTCAATCACTTTCAAACAGCGAAATATTGAACATTTTGCCATGAATTATTCAAGTATTCTGTCATGATTTTGTCCTATTTTAACACTGTTTAATGTAGAATATTCCTTTGGGGCTGGTGCAGATATCTCACAAATTTAACCTTGTGGTGATCGATTTAGTGAAAAGAAAGATCCATGGACTGATAAAATTTCGAGTATATAACTTACGCTTCTACGAAGTGAACCTGATATCTAGAATGTCTTTCTTAATTTCTCTGGTCTCGACGTAGGCTGAATGCAATACACATCGGTAGTGCATCTGAGTGCACACGTATTTAAATTGAGTGAATTGATGAAATACTACTTTGTGCATTTAATAAGAGTGCGCAGCATATGTGAAATCACAAATAACAAATTTCAAGTAGGCACTACTTGTCTTCCAAGAAACAAACGATTTGGAGCATGTACTTAATGCTACGTCATCATCAACTTTTAACTCAATTGCTTCTTATTGTTGAATAGATTTTAACAGTGGTATCCCCTGTGCACTCTTGAAAACGTCTGGATTGAAGTCTTAATACTTTTACTTACTATTTATCATAAATTGACGATTGATGAGACTATATCCTATAGCAATTTATTTAAGACCTATTAGATAATTTGAAAACCACCTTTGTTTAACTTACTGTTGGGTGTAAGCTCAATTCCATTCTTTAGTAGTCAAAACCTAAAAATTAATGAATTTCCTGTTAACTTCATATAGGCTTGGTGTAAATCATCCCAATAAACTTATGTAAAGTGTTATCGTAACTAAATTTAGATAAGCAATTTTGATTTAAGAACATTACTCTAATGTGATTCCTTTTGTATTGCCATATCGGTGTTTTTCGGTTAAGAGTTCAAATACATAAAACGGGCATTAAGTTGCTTGTTCAAGTCCAATGACCTAAAACGTTTCCATTAATCCGGATAAATCTCGAAATTTTTAAATAAATTCACAGCACAAAACTAATGTGAATATGGTTAATTTGTAGCTTCAAGTTTGGGTCACATTAGGTGGAGTTTGAGTCCGAGGAGTGCATAAAAAATAATTTTACGCTGGATGAGGACCTGAAATCGGTTAAATAAAAATTCATTGCATATAAAGGAGAAGGGAACCAAATGGTGTAGTGTAGTACACCATAAAGCGAATTGTTTTAGTATTTTAAACTTTTAGTTCTACTAATTGTACTCTGAATTGTTGACCGAATTCTTCCTCATGACATTCACGGCTTACTACTTGTCTGTCTTGCCTGATCAATTCATTTTTCGAGTCATCTAAGATAGGAAAAGCGGAAAGCTCCTTCGAGTATTAATCAGCTTAGGAGCAAAGCCTTATCGTATAGTTATGATCAATGGCCAGTGTGTTGGCATTGGCCGTTCATGCATAACTCTAATTGGCTCATTTTAAATGTTGACTTCTACGATTTATTAATTTTTCAGTGGTGAATCTCTTGAATGCACTCTACAAATGACTGATTCAATCGTATACCAATATTAACTTCACGAAAGTTCATTGGAGCAAGTTGTAGGCCCTATGGCTATTCATAACTCTAGCTTCATAATAGAACATCTGTAAATTGTTTCATCCTTGCTTTCTTTTAAACAGACTCTTTTTGAGTCTCATGTCACTGACTGTTAAAATGGGTCACTGGGCGTTTTTTTGTTGGTTATTATGCGCTCTTTTCGGATGCAGGTAGTGTTGCCTGAATGGGTCTTCATTATATGTATCATCCAGACGAGGCAAGTAAGGGGAGTAAATCACCGAGAGGAACAAGGAGTAGAGATGATCAGAGGAATTGGCTCTCTTGTCGGCATTGTTACAACTCTCAATAATGTCTGAGCAGAATGAAGTTGTAATATCCTCTGGTCTAGCCATTGTTCACGCATACTCTTCGCATCTGGCTTTCCTATTATACCGCACGCAGTGCCCATGTAACCTTCGGGCTGTGTTTGTTTCTTCATACATGATTAGCAAAATTGCGAACCTATTTATGATACACTTGTGACCTAAACTAGGAAAATTCGCGTACAATTGGCAGCTTCGCACTTTGCTATTTTCCCAATATGGAGAGATCTACTCCTTTGTAGGCTATCTATTGTATCACAATATATGAAGTAATAGTAATAGAACTTCTACTTTTTTGGTAGATACGGTTGGTTGTGGGACGGCAGAAGAGTGCTTCAGGATCTGTGGAAATCGCTACGGTTGCAGTGATTGGGCCTATCCAAAGCTCGTCATGGGAATAATGCCTGACGGTGAGTAGCATTCTCATTATATATCATACCATTGTCACTCATAATTCTACGAGTAGTTCCCAGACCTTATCGTCTGTAGTAGTGGTAGTCTAGAACGGAGATGCAATGGTCGATATTTGACAAGAGTTGATGCTAAATATTATCGAAACTTGTGAAACCAATGCCATTGTTTCTTCACTTATCATGTGCATATCATTGTTGGTGAGTATACCACTGAATCGGTGAACGATTTGTGCCCTAGAGGTAACTATTTCAAGAGTATTTGTGATATTTTAGTGATATATACATGCCCCACTTGAGTTCATATTCATGGGTTATATTTTACTCGCGGTTAATACACATTACCGTTTTTCCTTCAATTCTACAGTGAGTATTACAAATTTAATCACCTGAGACAAAGGAAAAACTAATGCCTTTAATCATTGAGAGCATTTAAGCGAAAGAGCTGGTAGATGCCAGTCAAAGAATGCGCGAGAGACTCCTGGTATGGCAAAAATTTAAAATACGCTACCTCTGCGCTCTAAAATTGCCTGATTTTCAGCATCAATTTAGCTGTTTTCGATGTTATCGTGAGATTCCGGTTGACACGTTTTTATGTGATATCATTAGCGTTATAATCTTAAAGCACCCGCCTTCTTTGAAATAATGTAGTCTGGCGGTTTAAGGGTTGTCTGTGCTTTGCTACTGTCCTATTCCTTGGCAATAATTGCTTGCACCAACCAGATGAGGCCTTTACTTATAATTGAAGTTTGATTCGTAACATTTGCCACTTTTATCAAGAATGAATGCTTAAAAGAAGATGAATAAGACAGCAAATGCACTCTTAGGTTAAAAGCTATTTTTGATATTTTGATATTTCAGCTGCTTGGAATCTATATTAGCAGATGAGTTTTCATTTCAACTTGGAAACACCGTAGATCGATCCAATCATTTTCTTACATTTCTCCTGCTTTCTTCCCTATTTTTTTTTAAAAATGTGTTTGGTGGTAGAATTATCTGGGTATAAATATCTTTTAATAAATCTACTAACCTTTTTACCTGGTTGATCGATCTAATCATATACGAGATTCTGATTTCTGAAAAATGGACCCTTCTACAATGTCACAATGCTTAGATGTCTAATTTCTTCCTCTGTGTTCTATCCGTTAAAATGTAGAGAGACAAGACCGAAACGCGATTACGCCCTGGCTGTCTTATTAAGTGTAGGAGGGCTATTATGAAAGGATGTAAGTCGTCTTCATGTGGTTGAGGTTTGAAGGTCAGAAAACTGTTGGAGTGATAAGCGTTTGTCTCGACTAGCTGTCAAATATTTCTGACTTAGGTTGGCCTAAAGTCATCTAGGTGATATTTTTATTCTAGAATCAAGTTTGAATTAGCATACGAAAACGTGTTTTTAGTTTTTTTGTTGCCAACGTGTTAACAAAACACGACAATTAACCTCCAATCTTGAATTTACCTGACTAACTCACAACTACTTATGCAAATTGATGTTAACTTTGCATAAAGTGCAAGACCATGTTGATGGCATTTCTAAGTATATTAAGGTGGCGGAAGGTAGACATTTTAATGCGTTGGATTTGCAAGCCTCTGCGCACACTCTTGCAATTTAATCTCTTGAATTAGAGTAGTATTCTAAAATACATCGGAGGTACCATAACTAATATATAAATCTAACCCGGTAAGTGGTATCAACAAATTGAATAGCAACGAGAATTCATTAAATGGCTGCTGGATAAAATAGGATAATTTGATTCGAAAAATTGAAACTAATGAACTTCATTTTTAGTAACTATAAATACTGCGGTTATTTAGGAATATTGCCTTGCATAATTATGGAGTAAAGCTGATTAATACGGCATTTACGTGTTATTGCTGTGTTTTTGGCTTGGGAAGACTAATAAGATTATAACGTTGGAGAACACATGTTGTTTACTAATTCTGGCAATTTCTGCAATGTTGAAAACAAAACGTTCCTGGCTCTTAGGACAGTGGTCTAATCGATGCCCTGCTAAATATTCGAGGGCTTCACTGTGAAATAGGGATTCTTTTTTACAAATTAACCGGGCGGAATGTTTTCTTAATGTTCCCGTCATTATACTGTCATTCTTTTCATATACTTCTGCTAAGCAATATCCTCTTCTCGCGTTGAAACGGTGCACACATCAGTCATAGGGAGCGTAAAAGAGTCGCCAGTCTTGGCAAGTTGGGTCTATAAGCCAGCTATGGAAGTGTTTCCTAACGAAACTCGTGACGCAGGCCTTGACAACTCCTAAAGAAAGTGGCACTCTTCCCAATTAAAAGTGCCTAATCCAACCACATATGACCGCTCTACATGACCCCGAGTCCCCATAAATCCGTTTTAAGGCTTCCATGATCCGAACATGATTCAAATTCATTTGTGGAAGAATTGTTATGCTAGCTCTGATCTCAAAGTTTGCCATTTGAAGGGCTGAAAATTGCCAGCTATTTTGACAATCAGCATGTCTTGGTCCTAACCTTAGCTACAATGATTGGGCAATTGTATGTTTTTAAGGCAACTCTAAAGACATGTTTAAACTTGTAAATCTTTGTCTGTGAACTTTTTGACTCACCCTCGTATGGCAAGCAGGCGATAAAAGAGTAGGAGTTGTAGAAAGTGTAATCCAAATGTTTTTGTCTAGAAACACTTAAATAGGACAATTGATATAAAAGTCGAAAGATTCACAAGATTCATGAAACAATGGTTCTAGGGATTAAAATGCATTAAGAAAAGGAAAGATGTTAGTAATCGAACATATTGTCCTGAGACCACGATCGTTCTCACAGAACGGAATGAAATTGAGTATATGTGCTGATATAGCCGGTGGCTTCAGTTATCTTCCTCATTCAACTTCTTTATTTTAATTGTTAAAACTGGCAAGATTGCAGAGTTCTTACCGTGCTGGTGACAATCAAAACCATCATATTGGCCAATATCGAATATGGGCCATCGTCCACCCACTTGGTTAATAAAACCAGTCACGAGATGGAAGGAGTGACGAATTACCACGGATTTGAGCATGATTAGAATTCACTTTAAATTGTCACCACTGAGTATTGATCTTTGAATAGTGTAGTGCATGTGCCACTCATTCCCTGCTTATTTCTGATTCATTTTTAACCATTCAGAATCGGTGCTATTTCCTGCATTTAATCTTATCATGCAATGCTTTCCTGTGGCTGTTAGTGGTGTATTCATTTTGTTTCTTCTGTGTCTAACGCATGTACAGCTGTATGATACCAACAGCACTCTGTTTGCTGTGGGATTGAAAATAGTCCTACCTAATCCCCAGCAAAGCAGATCAATACAGAGTCTGTCCAATAAGGTATACCAATCACCATGTTCATGACTAAGGGGAGGTGGGGTATTTATTTCTTTTTTTGCATTGTTAATGACTTTTTGTTCCTATTTGAAGCCTGCATAAATCAAATTGATTTATTTATGGACTTCAGTATTAAGATAAAAGGCTGAAGGAAAAGTAAGTGAATTAGAAGTCAAAAACATTCATGTGGCCATGACTACTGACATGGTCTTTTCGGTGGTATCCACGATTTCACTGTTCCTTAACAGAGAGAGATTTTTTGCAAGAATGGTGGAACAGGATTGGCCGACACGAATACAAACATTCTAATTAATTTGATGAGATCATACAAATTTATCCCTTTGGCTCATCATGTAGACCTCATACGTGCCCTTTTATCTATTGAGCGCAATCCTATTGACCACATAAGCAAATATATTTTCGATAAATACTTAGTGCAAAGTTGCATTAACATTTCTTTATCACCACATTTTTTTGTCTAGGTCTTCGGGGCTTGATGCTAGCGGTCATGTTGGCAGCTTTGATGTCCGATTTGACCTCCATATTTAACTCTTCTAGCACACTTTTCACCGTGGACATTTACACCTCCTTCCGACGAAAAGCGAGCAACAGAGAACTCATGCTTGTCGGAAGGTAAGCAGTTTGCTAATCTCGAAGTCTTATCCTATCTAAATATTTTGCCTGTTTTTTAATATCCAATGAAGTAACTCGAAAACAATTGTTAAGTTTTGAATGTTAATAATGAAACGTGAATTCTATAATTAGATGCTTTCTTTAAGCATAGTTTTTAAACATTCCCCTTTGGAGGCGTGTGGGAAAACAAAGAGGTGTTCCACAGTATTCGGGTAGAAATTGGCAACCGGTTATGTAAACGACTGTGGCATTTAGGCTTAACCTAAAATCGTCTAACTTCTTTCGACCTTCATCTTACAATAAGATAGGTTAGAGGGTAGGTAGCTGCTATTGATTAAGATATAGCCAATCTAATGATGTCTTGGAACTAGAGTGAGGATTGTAAGACCAGGCGCAATTTGTTTGTAGGTCAAAACACCGCCTAGGCTAAGATTAAAGGCGTATTTCAATAGCTGTTTGTATAATCACAGCTTCCTTTCTTTCCTTGATAACCTGTAAATTCACTATGAGTAGAAGTCGAATAAGCTTTTAGTTTGCATATTTGCGATGGAGATGTATATGCTAATGTGAACTTGTCTCTTCTGCATGCATTTTTAGACTTTTCGTACTTGTAATGGTGGGCTTGAGCATTATTTGGGTCCCGGTTATTCAAAGCATGCAGGGAGGTCAACTCTATATCTACATCCAGTCTATTGCTGGCTTCCTTTCGCCACCAATCGCAGCAGTCTATGTAATGGCTCTCATGTGGAAGAGGAATAATGAACTGGTAATAATCTCAGTCTCCCTCTTAAATACGCTTCAAATGTTTTCTTTAGTGATTAAATGTTCATTTTACTCATTGCCCTTAGGGAGCATTTACGGGTTTAATCTACGGATTTGTAATCGGCATTGTTCGAATGATTCTAAGCTTCATCTACGCTGACCCCATTTGCGGAGAACCAGATAATCGTCCGTGGATTGTTGCAAAGGTGCATTACATGTATTTCGCCATGTTTTCCTTCTTCTCCACTGGCCTAGTAATGTGTCTTGTATCGCTAGCCTCTTATCCACCAACAGAGGAGCAAATCCGGGGTCTAACTTTCTGGACGAGAAATGAGGTCCTGACACCGAATGGGCAGTTGACGTTTGATGATGACGATAATAGTTTTGCCACTAAAATTGACGGTGCAATGCTTGAGGTTCGATTTGGCGATGAAATCTCCCGCAGGGATACTGAGGACGAGGAAGAAGAGAAAGTAGATGGTGAGAAGAATGGGCTCGCTAGCAAGAAATTCATCGTTGAAGAATTAGGTAAACTAAATTACCAATATGAACGCTATATATTGTGAATTAAGCGTGAAAATTTGGAGTACTCAGATTGAAGCGATTTTGACCATATAATGTCTTAGTATATTTTCCGGCAAAAGACATTTGCTGTCGATGTTGTAACATACTGGAGGCTACTTGCCAAATGTCGGTAGACTCAAGAGAAAGCGCCATTTATCTACTACACATCGTCTTATATTGCGCATGTTACAACTATGTGGAGATTTAAGTCAAGCTTAGTAGCCAGGTTGGAACATATTAGGGGGGGGGGGTAAGTAGGTTATTAATAAAAATTATTCTTTTCCTGCTAATATCGGTCATCAAACTAGTCAATTATGATTCTAGCCTTGCACTTTTCTGTAGAATAAATTCAGTCTCGTTTACAATATTTTCGATAATTCCGACTTCAAGAAAAATTGCAATAATTTTCTTATTAAACGACGTGATAATAAATTATCTCAGAGCTGCTCTTTTGAGAAGCTCATATCCTACTACCTCTCTTGCTGAGCAGAATTAACCAGAGTTTGGTTATTTACCGGTGAGAATTAATATTGCGACATCCAACTTGGCAGACGGACTTGATGACCACTAATTCACGTGCGCACATGGTTAATAGAGGTTTACTAGTGTCGGTTACTACTAGTAGAACAGGATCTGAAACTCAGTTTTAATAAATTTTTAAGAGTCTTGTAAAGTGACCTACCGTCTCACATCATTGACTTTTATTTTTTGTGTTTCCAGATTGGTCAGAATTTGGTAGTGAAAACTAGGTTACTTGAGCAAAGTCCCATGAAATTTTCCAATTTTACTGACTCTCAAGTTCATTAAAAGATCGCATCAAGGGCAAGATTTGGACTAGATATGCTTAGTATGCTTAAACTGTTCTTTTTTGTTTTAAAATAATTACAAGCGAACTGTGTTTGCGAGGGCCTCAATTCTAAAACAAACTCCTTCTCAATAAAAAAGCTTCGAATGGCTGCACTATATCCATAACATCCTCATTGTTTGAGGGCATTCCGTTCGGCCTATGCTCAGCTAAAAAACGACTTGTATGAGGGCAAAAGGTTTAAACTTTCAACATTAAAAGTTCGTATTGATTTGCATTTTGTAATCTCTCGTTTTGTCATCATGTTTACGTTTATCTAATACCGTGCATTCAAATACACCGATTATGAACATTAGTGCTTCTCTTGTCCTTGGATTTACATAGATGTAAGTAACGCTCGCAATTGTTCCTTTTAAAACAAAGAGACTAAAAAGATTGTGCAAAATTTTAGCATTCGTGGTGTTTAGGGTGCACAAAGACTCTTGTAATTTCCTTTTTGCAGATACCACCGTTGAGATTATGGAGAATGATGCTGAGAAGGAGTCTAAAGAGGATATTTCAGTAAAATCCACAAGAAGTCATTGTTCACGTTGTTTGTATATCTCCGGGCATGTTTGCCAGTGGTTCTGGGGTTTCAGTGATGATCCTTGTCCATCGGACATCAAGTGCTGCTGTGGCAAACTATCTCTTCCACCAAAATCAAACGCCCCGATGACAACGGCTGATGAGGCTCTCAACTTCAGTCCAATTAGTCTTCAACAAAATCGCAATGTCAAAATTGGACTTTTCATCGGTTTGGTGTTTATTGTGTCCATCACTGTGTTCCTTTTCTGTTTCTTCTCGCTCTACTTTGGTTTGATCACAAGAGGGCCTCTCCGATTGATCGGCAACTCGACTTCTAAAGTTATTCTTGAAGCGGTTAAGAAACTGCAAGATTATAACATGATTGCTTATTAATTTTTCTATCAGTCCCGTTACAATCAGCCTCTAATCATATTTGACCTAATGCGTTCATTTTTTCATTCTCAATGTATAATTTGCTATGGCCTTGTTAATGCTTCTTTTCCGCTAATTCTGAAGAGAAGAAAATGAGGTATCTTCTTAAGCTGTTCCTACTAATCGTAAGACGTGAATTCCCTGCTCTCTGCTTGACACTCAATGCTGATTGAAACAACTTTGTTGTCTAAGATATTTTAGTCCATTCTTTCAGTCACTCTTGCTTAATGGAGGAAAATGGGAGGAGACATCGATTTGTTTCCCGAAATCTTTCAAGCTTATATCCGCTACCTGGTTTCGCTCAAATGTGATGGCCTGGCAGATTGCTCAGTATAAACGATAGCTGGATCTGTATACGAAAACACTCAGAACCTGAGGAGCCGAATGCTGTAATTTTGAGGACTCAGTAATGACAGAGTTTGAACTATAAATAATATCAAATAACCATTAAGTCAGTAATCAGTGTTACATTTGTTTGGTAAGCGGTTTGTGATGAATGGTGCAGAAAGAAATAGATGAAAGGCTATCACTTGTAAATAGGAACAATTTATTTGAGGCTACTTGACCAACTGCTCAATGTAATTAACCATTCAATTAGCCCATTCCGACTTTGTAGTTTTGAACAAAGGGTCAATATTTACTCATATAGGTTACTTTCTCAACAATTAACACGAATGAAGAGAGATGAAGTAATCTACTATCATTCTCAAATATAGTGGAAATGCTTTCTCTCATAACAACTTTCACACAAGAAGGACGATAAGTTAAATTTCGGGAGGTCCTTTTGTTAAAATGAGGACTCATGAGGCTTAAATCAACTCACTAACAGTAGTTTAAGTAAATGTGTATTTTTCAAGCCTAAAATTGTTTCGGACTTCGGAACCATGGTCCAGTTTGAAGTTAAGGGTGTTAATATAAAAAAATTTATTGAAAAAGGTTTCCATTATGAAAATTTCAGAATGAGGAGCTTTTTTTACCACTTTTGGTAACTATGACCCGTTGACTAATATGAAAGTACACGCTGGAAACTTTAGGTTTTGTTTGAAGCATCCGGCTTAAATGACCTGTGGAGTCTAATGCAGTATATTCTATGGTGTACGTTAGACACTTAACAAACAACCGTATTCGAATACGGCGCACAAACAAAATTAACTGAAGCAAGGATATATTGAATCATACAAATGCGTGATGGAAAGTATTAAGTAAATTATGAAAGCACATTCAGTGGATTTTATGTGGTAACCAGGACTGCAAATTACCACATCGGCTAAGCAATCACGGCCACAAGAATTGGATGACGCAGACTAGAGTAAGAATAGTTGAGAGAACAAAAGAAAGCATAGCCCATGCAGTTCTAGATATGTTTGCATTTTTGTTAATAATTAGTTGTGTCCGTTCTATCACCACACTCTACAATTGCTAATAGTTAATCGCTTTTCTACTACACTCCCCCTTTACGCACACCAAGAAGTTAAAAGTGCTTGTGTACCCATGACAACCCACCTCCCCCCCC
>UZAE01001495.1:0-13019 GCA_900617975.1 Rodentolepis nana
TTAATCGGGGTACTGAATGTATGGAGGGCCATATTTGAAGAGGTGTTGTTGATTCCGTCCACATAGATATATATACATATATATATATAGATGTAGAGATTTAAATTTACTCATACACTATAAAACACGCTTTGAGGCAATCCCATAATTGATATACCATTTTTTGTAGAATTCTAGAGACACAGTCTGGCTAATTGTAGTCCGAATTAATTTCCAACGCAAAATGGCGGCTTGCGATATTTTGCTGTTGGTTGATACAAATTAAAAAGAAAAAGCATCAGATGTGAAAGACTTCAAAGATTATTTCAATTAGCTCTTCAGCATCTCCGAGTGTGGTTGCAGCGATAACACCCAAACTATTTTAATCACCACCACCACCGAGGAATCATCCTCCACATTCTCTACACTGTCGATCGGAAATGGGAGGGCATAGAATAGGGCAGCCACAGAGTCTGCAAAGCCGAAGACCAAAGTGATTGAAGAGGGTGTTCAAATTGGCGAGAATTGGTAAAATGCCAAATGTAGAAAGGGAATGGTTAGATTGAGCAGAAAAGGAGTTATTTGGAGTGGGGGTTGGGAAGGTTGGATCAAGAAGTTCTGAGTATGACACCTTTGGATTATCGATACTTATTGAGTCGTTAGCATTGTTGATATCAAGTATTGCTTCTTTTGCTATTTTTTCATTGGCTACCTAATAGCCAAGTATAACTATTGGCCACCATGCACAATTGTGCGATGACAACTTGAAAATTAGAAATGACCCCCATCGACAAAACAGTATAAAAAACTCACTTCTCTAGATGAAAGTAAGTTAAGACTTGCGATTCGCTGACTTTAATGCCTTATTTATCTTAGCCATTTCCCACTATTTCGTGCCTCATTTGACTAGCTACGTAATCACTTCCTTCAAATAATCTTTTAGCACATTTTAGAATGAGGTGATCTTCCGTGTAGATCACTAACTTCTGCTGATTAGTTTTCTCAATTATACAAAAATGCTTGTGTCTAGAGCTAATAAACCAATTGGTTTTTTAATCACTTTAGAAGAACTCTTTCGTAGGGACAATCACAAGGTCAATGGCTATTCAATGCCAAACAATCACTAATTGAAATGGCTGGTTGTTATTTTAATTAAGGGCGTGTCCTGCTTAATGCCACTATGTTAAATTTCGATTCTCAGAGCACTTTATATTGACCTCGACGGGGTGCGCAATAGACTTACCTCCACGTGGAGCAGCATGGGCAGCGTATACTTTTACGTCCAAAAGTCTATTAATCGGCAGTTGACTTCCGGCTTCAAACTATCATCACCCCACTGTTTGTCATATTCGACCCCTTCCACAGTACTCATCTTACTTGTTTGTCATATTCGACCCCTTCCACAGTACTCATCTTACTTGTTCTATGCCTTTCTATCTGTCTGTCTCTTTTACATCTGTCAATCATTATTCTATCCATCTCTCGATTTTTTGTCACCTTGATGTTTCTCCCTCTCTCTCTGAAGCCCCGAAGCCAGCTAAAGGGCTAATGATACTATCAAAACGCCAGCCATTTGAAATGAATAAATATTGACCTCGACAATTGTTTCAGTTACCTCATTGTATCCATGGCATCTTTGGTTTTTTTGTGCCTTGAACTTAATGCTTTCATAGCACTAAGCGTTTTACCTGATTGAATATGATTTAAAAATTACTAAAAGATCTAATATTTAAATGAAAACCTTTTGATATAGATATCTGAGTTAACTCGTTGCTACACAAATTTCACTTAAACATTTTATCTAATAAAATTTTTGTCCTAAGTGATTGCAAAATGGAATAGATTCACATCTGCGTTTCGATACCATTAGGCGGACTACATGACAACTTTTCAGTTCGAATCGAAATATTTTACCCAAGCAATGATGCAATGAAATTCGAATGATCTAGGGAGGGTGGCAAGAAGAGAACAGTTTTCAGACCAACTAAGTTGCATTAATTGATTTGATTTCAGGCATTATCAGTTGTCGGCTATTTTTAGTTTCACACTATCTCCACGGGGTGAATTGAAAATTCAGAAGAATAAATTCATGCGACCTGAGTATATCCCTCCACCTAATAGTAGTTCTGTGGCATATGTTTGATGGATACAAGATGCAATGTACTCAAAGTTATCCCTACTAAAGATGCATCACACACACACCCACTTCCACACAGGCGGCTTTGATGCGAATTCTTACAATAAGTTGAGGGGACTTAAGGCTTATTCTCACGTGGTTGGCATATTTAACAGCCAATCATTATCAGGGTTGAAAAGCCACTTTATAGACTAACCTATTTGTCAACACAAAAATAAAGAACAGAACTTTTACAAGATATGCCGCTGAAAAGCAGTCACTCATTTAATATAAGTACAGATCTAGGCACTTTGAGGTTTGCTGCCCACTACCATAGACGCGGTGAACGGAATGGCCAAATCCACAGTCTTGACATTGTGTTTAGAAGTCGGCAAAATGTGTACACCTAAATTGAGGGAACTAGTAGTTAATAGCTTCGACCAACGATTATCAAACTATCCAAGTGAATAACATTAAATTTATGGAAGCTCTTAAGAATTGTTAACATTGGTAAATTAAGGATTATAATTTCTATACCAGTGCAACTTTGCGATCAACATCTCCAAACGATCAGCAAAATAATCACAAGGATAACTTTGAAGTAATGGTGCTTTTACAAACAAA
This sequence comes from Rodentolepis nana, assembly GCA_900617975.1. Taxonomy (NCBI): domain Eukaryota; kingdom Metazoa; phylum Platyhelminthes; class Cestoda; order Cyclophyllidea; family Hymenolepididae; genus Rodentolepis; species Rodentolepis nana. The sequence continues at coordinate 2,720 of UZAE01001495.1, forward strand.
ATTCAGAGAGAGTTGAATAATAACGCCTCAAAGATTCACTCAATACTGAGACTTGATTGTTCTTCATCATGAAACAATATGATTGTCAATCAAACCTAGTTGTGTTACTGAATTCGCCTATCCCATCAAATTACTGATTTCCAACCAGTTTCTCGTCCTATTTTCTCTTTTCATTTTCGCGTCTACTTCTTCCCCGTTTAGTCTTACTGTGAAATATCCAAATTCCATTTGATTGGAACAAATTAACGCATCGCCAGAACTTTTCTTTTTACCTTTTCCACTTTTGATTCTCAAATTGTCAATTTTTGTCCCCTCTCGTTTCTTACAGACACCTGGTTTGGGATAATAAACACTCATTTTCAAGTTAACTTTGATATGCAATTTTAGGCAAATAAATGAAAAAAATAATTTATATTATATTAAATTAGTAATATATATCTGGAAACTTTTTCTTAGAAACGGGATCTTTTATGTCCATTCCCATTTTAGACTCGTTGCTCAATAGAGATCTAATTTTCTGGTGGCAATTCCATATTCATTTTTGTGTCTTCTCGCTGCCATCAGACATTCTTTCTACCAATTCTAGTTGCTGGTTCTTATAAAGTGAGCCTTCCACCAACATCGGCATCGATGCAATATATTTCGATTATGAAACAAAAATAATAATCAAAAATACTTTTTTTGCGATTTGCTACATATATCTTTGTGCGCCGAATTTTTATTTCATTAATTCATTGTTCTATATAATATATTACTGACTGATAGAATGACACGTCTTCCTTAGGAATTGTTCCATCTCTATGTAGTCTATGAAGGGACGTCAATTCACCATCTCCAACTATCACGGACCTCTAACTTTCGCTATTTGAGCACAAGCAGATCATTATCTTTCAATTTGAGCCCTTTATTTGGATCTTTTCTTACATTTCAAATGAAACAGCCCTCAACCTAAAGGAAATTCCTTCCAATCAGAGGTCAGCTCGAATATTTTGCGGGAATCACTTTAATTCCACTTTGCGCCCAATATCCACCGTTAAACTCTTCTCACATCAAATTCCATTGTGATTTTTCGATCGACAGGCAGGGACCCTTTTTCCAGCAAGTACACGCCGTTTGATCTTCGTTCATTTCTATGAACTGTCACATTCAAGCTTTCATTAACAGCCAATCTAAGTGCGGTTCGTTTTATTCGAGAAATCATTTAGCATGACGTTTGAATTTGAGCCCTAAATCGTCCCACCTGCCAGGCCACCAAGACACACTCTTTTTTACTCCCTACATACGAACGTTTCGAACTCATTCATGTTGATATTTTAGATCCTCTTTCTCTGTTCATTTTAACTTGCATCTAAGGTTCTACGCATTTGTCTGAAGGGATTCCATACCGTGGCGCCTCAATGGAATCTGCGGCTAAGGTTGGAGTGGAACGTTGGCTAGTTAAGTTTGTCAAAATATGAAGGATTTGGTCATGAAATTGGGTAATAAATTAATTACTACTATATTAAATAAGTAATATGTTTAAGTGCATATGTACATGTGAGACAATATTTAAGGGAAGTAGATTTTTAAGTCCTTTGCAGAGATCGATTTTTCATTTGCTATGCTTTGCTTCCGCTTTGTTTACAAATTTTTTTGTACTGGGGCAGGAGAACTAAAGTAAGAATGTAAACACTATTATCATATCAACACACAAGTTGGAGTCAATAGGCTTTTTGGTTCATTAGATGTGAAAGTCTTCAAAGATGTTACGTTTGTCTCAATATTGGCGATTTTTTCAAGAAATTGAATAGTAAAGTAATCACTACTATTTTAAATAAGTACCGTGTTTTAATGTGTATGTACTTGTAAGAAAATTGTTAAGAAATCGAGATATTTAAGCCCATTGCAGAGATCCATTTTCCATTTTCCTTACTCTCTATTCCCATTGGTTACAGATGTTTTTTTTCTACTGATTCCTGCTTCTAGTTCTATAAATTGGTCATTTCGTCAATCTCTGCTTTGGTGCCATGTATTCTTTTGTGATTCCTTGTTTTTATACTAGTGCATCACGTCTTTAGTTCGCTATTAGGCCTTCAACTTGTTCAAGAGTATCAGTGGACTTAATCGACAAAGAGCGGTTGTGGGAATGCCAGAATAACGGCAGATATCGCTTTTCCAATTTCCCTACTCTCTATCCCCATTGCTCTAACAATTCCTCCTTCTAGTTCAACAAATTGGACAGCTCTTCAATCTCTAAATTAGAACAATTTATTTTCTATTGGCAAACAAAATAAACAATAATTACTCAATGAATTCTTTTGTGCTTTCTGGATTCTTTCATGTGCAACACATCTTTAACTCACTATTTCATCATAGTTACGTTAGGCCATCAACTTGTTGAAGAATATCATTGGACTGAATCAACAAAGATCTAAAAAAAATATGACATCTTAACAAGTTAATAGTACTTTTTGTCGAATATCACACTTCAACGAACTCGACGTTGGAATGAATCTAGAAGACTGCACTCCCCATACGTATGCAGCCCAGCCATCAGTCATTTCGTGTGAAGGCGGTGGGGGGTGGGGGTGGGGGTGTGTACTGTTCAGTACGACGAGGAGCTGTGCCCGCATTCACTTCAAAGCTAACCACGCCATGTTGACAACAAACGAGACGGATTATTGAATTGATACTTCGCAGTGGGAAGATCACCAACTTTCTACCAAATAATCAATATAAATCTAAAATCAGTCTTCACATGTAATGAAGAATTGTTACTCATTGAAAGAATATTACACTCCAATACTTTTTAATTCCAATAATAGACAATTTGAATGTTGTTGACATATCGATCTCAGTTAATTATTGTCACATTGCCCAGATGCAATGCTCAAAGCACTTCCTATTGACCTCGATAATATTTGCAATTACCATATTTTATCCGTGATATCGACGATCATTTATTGTTTGAACTAAATACTTTTAATAGCACCAAGTGGTTGATTTGAATGAATGCATTTTAAGTTATTAGGGTTAAAATTGTATTTAGGACAAACGTGATCATAGCGATTTGTTGATAACGATCACCAACTTGACTCACTGCAACACTTATTTAATTTATGTATTGCTATCTAATCGCATTTTCATCTTAAGTGAAAGCAAAATGAAATAGAATCATTTCCGCGTTTCGAAACATTTGGGTAAGCTGTATCACAAATTTTCAGTTTGAACTGAAGTTTTCTACCCACCCAATGATGCAGTGAATAGCGGATGAAATGGAGAGGATAGTCAGAGAGTATTCAGTCACACACAGATTAATTAATTTATTTTTATTGCAAGCTATATCTGTTGTCGCCTGTTTATGATTGCCCAGCATCTCGGAGAGATGTTTCGAAAATTCAATTGATTAATGATCATTTATGTTTTCAGTGCCCAGAACTGATTATTAATTTAATTAAATTAGTAAGATCACACTGAAAACTTTCATCTTTCCTCGAATAGTTCTGGGGCATTTACTTGATCCATCTTCCTCTACCTTATCCACACAACTATAGTACATTAGTGGATAGTTTTTTCCCATTTGGTATTGCGTTGAAAATCACTAGTGTCTTGAAGGTACTCGAACTAGTTAGTGGCATTTCTACTTGAAATTGAAGTTACTTTTTGGGTGTGATATATATGTAATGTGGGCATTTCTATGGTGTGCAAAAGGGGCATCAAATGGACACTATTTTGCAGTGTTTCGCGCTCATCTTCCCAATCGAAGTCTAGATAACTTGGCCACTGCTTATGGTTTAGCAGATGGAAACGCGAAATTTATGACTATGAATATTTAGGCCTACATATCACTCTTCCACTTCACCCCACCCCACGCCAACTCCCTTCCCCGACTTTCTTTGTAAATTCGTCACCTTCACATTACCTTTTACTTGCAGTCTAAGTCATTAAGGTGATTAATACAGGCACACTCAACTCCTGCTTGTTTGCAAGCTGAATGCTTCGCATTAAGGTGCTTTATACTGTGTTAACATCAAATTTCACTTCAAAGTAAATTCTTTGCCTTGAAGCACGTCTTTCTCATTGAATCGAATGGACATTTTAAAGTCAAGTGGGAGCCTTCAGCACCGAAATTCCGACATCTATTTCAAATTTTTAAAACTCCTTTAAGTCTCACACCAGGGAGTTTTGTTAAGTTATTTCTCGTTGATGCTAAATGAGATACTCAAAGTACTGTTTAATAAACTTCAGATCACCGAAGTATTTAAAGTTGGTTATAAGCGAAGAATTCAATAATAGAAAAACAATGGGATGGAAGCGATCGACTAATAGTTCGACAAACGAAATGTTGAACAAGACATTCGACTGTGCGGTCTTTACCATAATTTCTCCATTTAAATGCCCAAATTCTAGCAAACACTTAGTTTTAAATGTGACATTGAAAAAAGTACATTTAAAGATTACAATGTCTTTAATTAACATAAGATAACAATGGTAACTCTAGCAGCTCAGTCTTGTACAACAACACTGTGTAAATTCGATCCTACATGGTATGATTTGATAGGATTTCAATCGAACATATCGCACAAAGGGCAAACTTGAGAGCAATACCTTTTAATGTCATGGCAAATAATCGATTGACATTTATTTGCCTAAAGGCCGTTCAAAATATAGTTATTTGACAAATGAAACTGAAGGAAATGGAAGCCAAACCACGTGCCATTCTGTGTTAATGTAGAATGAGTTCAAGCAAGGTATGAGGACATTTATAAAGAGGAGTATGCCAGTGAATTCATCCCCTTATCCCCCTCAAGGGCGCTTATTCGAATGGGCGATTATTTAGTTCCGAAAAATTGGTTTCATGAAATGAAATTTTCCGTTTAATCACTCTGGGTGGACTTTCGGGAAACCTTGGCATATTCAAACTAGACAACAGCGAATATTTTTTAGACAAAGGTGTCTGCCAATTGGTATACTCACTGGACGTTAATGCTTAATTTCCATTATTTACTCATCTAATATATTGTCTGGAAAAGACAATGACACCCATTCAACCACACAAGATCACAGTTATTTTCACTTTTCAAACGCAGTTGTTATTCCCACACAAGATAATATGACCACTTAGCAGCTACTGATGGGGTGAAGTGTTAGTAGTCAGAGAGTGTTGCAATAGCCAAGCGCCAATACCAGCAAAGGTTATTGTTAAGTTGATAAATTGTTATGGAGAAACAGTATTCTGCCTCATCCTTTCTAGTGCTAACCAATAGTCGACCAAATTCAAAAAGTTAGTCATCCAACAAAAAGTAAATAGATGTGAAGGATGCTCCAAGGGAATAAACTCAAGAAAAGACTCCGACCACACAGAAGCTCTTGCTAGAACGCAAACCATTGCAAAAATAGGATCTGAATTATCCACACCTACGTTACCATTCTATTGGTGGAAGAAGTAGACACTTTTGGTTTAAGTATGCCTTCACCTCATGGTGTTTCTTTTAACAACTTGTGATCCATTTTTTCACCTTCCACGCTCTCATGGTGTATGAAGTCCTTACTTTATGAAATGTTATTATTTCAAATGGCAGGCTTTGTGATATTTTTCATTAGCCCTAAAACTTTGACTTCAGCTTCCCCCATGGGTGGGGGGGGGTACATTTAAAGCAGTTAATTAATAGCAATTCATTAACTGTTTTCTTGCTTCCCAGTATCCCTGGTTTTCCGTCGTTGTCTTTAGGGCTGGACACCGAATCAGGTGGGTCTTCTCCATTTCCTCCTGTAGGTTACATAGGGAGCATGTGGGTTGAGTGTATACTCCTAATCTGTGAAGGATTTTTGCCAGGCAATCGTGTCCGGTACGTAGTCTAAACTCAGCAACGGCTTCTATTCTTGGCCAGTCGGGTACGTCGGAGAGTGCCACTGTCCACTGTTTCTTCCTTGTTCGAGCTTCAAATTCATTCCACCTTGAGGCATGGAATTCTCTCCTGATTAAGGCCTTCATTGTGTTCTTTATGAGATGTTTGCAACAAATTCTTTTTCAGGCCTCTATTTCCACAGATAATTGCAATTCGGTTCCATAAACAAAACAGCTATGGAAACCAAAATCGTTGCCTTTAAAATTAAACCTCGTCTTTTTTGTATTGAGATTCGCCTATAAGCGTCAATCTAATTTGGCGAACTATTTTTTTCTATTTATTTGCGCACTCATCGGCTACGCGGAAATGCACCGTGTCGCCAGAAGACCACTTCAGCACCCCCCCCCCCCAACTGCCAAAAGGAATTTTGGTTGAACTAAAAATAGAAATTCGAACACAGACGTGGGTGCGTGCACAGCGATTCCATCAAAGTGGGCTTTCATGCCTTTTTCATCTCCTATTCGTAATAAACCAGGACTTTAAAAATTCTATAAATTTTTCCTTGCTGCGAGGAGTTGCAAAGTGAGTAGAAATTCAATTCTAGTTAATTTTTGGGGTTCAGAATATAAAAGGGTGACTAATTCTATGGTATAAACAGGCAATATTGAAGTAATAAATCAAGACAATCATGTTAGTTAATAAGGACACAGTTGGCTGGAACTAGAAGACCAGAGGAGGCATACGAACTTGCGCCGATGGATCACCCCACAAGGACTGGCGATTTGAAATAAGATTGCATTTCCAAGCATAGTTACATCACTTTACAAACCTTTAGAAAAACTTGACGGCAGAAAAAAGTCAATAACACACACAATTATTCAAGCCTCAAAGGTTATTTATATCAAATAGCAGGCGTTTTGATGGTTATCATTAGCCCTTTAGTTGACTTCAGGCTTCACAGAGGGAAAGGAACATCAAATTGAAAAAGTCGATAGGGAGGGGGGGAACAGAAAAGTGTTTCAACGATGTAAGAGACAAACACAAAGGTAGAGCAAAGGTGAGGTGAGTATTGTGAAAATATTCGAATATGGCATAGAGTGAGGTGATGGTAGTTTGAAGTGAGAAGTCAACTGCCGATTAATAGACTTTTTGACATATTATATTCGAATATGGCATAGAGTGAGGTGATGGTAGTTTGAGAGGTCGAATATGACATACAGTGGGGTGATGGTAGTTTGAAGGATGTCGAATATGACATACAGTGGGGTGATGGTAGTTTGAAGTTTCGAATATGACATACAGTGGGGTGATGGTAGTTTGAAGTGGAAGTAGACGAATATGACATACAGTGGGGTGATGGTAGTTTGAAGTCAACTGCCGGTTAATAGATTTATGCCTTATGAGTATACGTTGCCCAGGGTGCACCACGTGGAGCCGTATGAATATACGTTGCCCAGGGTGCACCACGTGGAGATAAGTCTATCGCACACCCCAAGCCTCAAAGGTAGAATATCATTATTATCAAGGTCATGGAAATCCGCTCACTTTTTAGGATAATTTCATTGATGTCCCTTTGTCAGAACACCAGAAAATGTCAAAGTATTTGACAGGCCTTTTGAAAAAAATGTTTCAATTTTTCACCTTGGGGGGGGGGGGGGGGGGAGGTCGGATCATTAAGACATCTAACATTCTTTCCACGTCTATAAAACTTTCCCCAACAAGTCAACAGGGATAATAAATGCACATTGCTTGATCACATGGGGGGGATATATACCATGCAAAGTGATCTGTCTTTTAATAAATAAAACAAATTACTGTCAAGAAATCATTCCCAGGTCAGCGTATCAATGATAATGATCGGTATGTCAGGGGTTAAGTCTCTAATCTACGAAAACGATCGTATTCTCAACATTTTATTCTGTCCGTCATTGGCTGTCTACAATGTTGTATGGTCTAAGGATAGAAATTTACTGTTAATCACAATTAATGCGTATTAAAATATCGTCTCATCTTTCCAATGTGGTTAAATTTTGACTGCTGGGTAAGTGGATCTATGATAGCTTTATTCGGCAGCTTTATGGAAGTGGTATTGGTCCTACATCAACAAGCACCTCAACCGCAATTTATTTGCATTTTTGACCACTTGAAAGTAACAGTTGGAAAAATGCGTTAAAAATGTCCTATAATTTCCTAACGACTGTATTTTTAATCCAATTTTTCGGACTTGAAAATTGATGTTAAAAATCTGCACTTAAAACATATTTTTGTTACATTGGTCTCTACTATCTCTCCAAAGCTTAGCCCTGTAACTCTGAAGAAGAAAGTGTTGCAAGCGGTCTATTTATTATTATCGGTACGTTCTGGGATGGTGCCTTAAGTGTGGCGGAATCTACTTGCAACCAACCGCCTGTGTTGTTAAATTCCTAACCACATTTTGCCCCAAAGTCAGAAGGTTTTAATGGAACTGAATACGTCTACTCAGGTTAGAAACAAAAGGGACTGCTTTTGAGGTGATCTACTTCAGGTAGTCTTACTGGAAAACTCGCAAGTAAATGGGAATTTCCTGGTCTTAATATCTGTCCGAGATGCAAAACTGGATATCATTTTTGTTATTGATTCGAGTCTCATTGACAGTCTGTGTGAAGTTTTTTCATATTACAAGTCCAAACTCCAAAGCAAATATTTTCGCCAAACGAGTTCAGTAAATGTGAAATAATTACTTTTCTTATCTGTTAAATCTAGATGTTAATTCTACTACATTACTAAAGGCTGGGCTAAGTTCACTTTATTGGCAATTGTTCAAAATTGTTGAATATCGAGGTTTCTTATGTAGTTAAAATAGACTTCAGTTACTCAAAAGTCGATTATTTCAAATTGAAATCTAAAATAATTATTTAAAATTACTTTGGAACTTTCTATTTGACGCAATTACAGACATGTTTTTACGCCTTCAGATAATTATATCCCAAATAATCGTCCATCTTTTTCCACACATAACCAATAGTTTGGCTGCTTTTGAGATATAATCATCAGCCGGGGTGGTGTGTAAATTTCTAAAATCCCATAGCAAAAGAACATAATTGAATTTTAATAAAATCATGTGATTAAGCGTCTAAAGAGTCTAAAGAATTATGACATTACAAAAGAGTCATGTTAAAATTAATCTAATACGCTCGTAATTCGTCTCTTTTTCCATTGTGTTTTCCTATTGCTAAAATTGGAAACATTTAAAGAATACAAAGAATTGACTTCGACAGGTCAACCCAGATGCGAAGTAGTGGTCTAGTGAGAAAGAGGAAGTGGGTTAAATTTAAAAGCCTAACAAAAAAACTGTCCCCTACTCCCCCCTTACTAAAATATGAGTTGAATTATTTATTAATTTATATCAAATGGCAGGTGTATTGATAATTATCATTAGAACTTTAGTTGACTTCAGGCTTCACAGAGTGGAAGGAAAATCAAATTGAAAAAAGTCGAGAGGGGGGGGGGGAAGAAGAGTGTTTCAAGGCTGCAAAAGAAACAGGCTCAAGTGTAGAAAAGGGGTAAGATGAGTACTGTGAAGTAGTCGAAAATGACATACAGTGGGCTGATGGCAGTTTGAAGTCAAGAGTCAACTGAAGGTTAATAGACTTTTTGCCGTATGAGTATACGTTGCCCAGGGTGCACCACGTGGAGGTAAGTCTATCGCACACTTCCCCCCCCCCTTACTAAAATATGAGTCATGAACTCTTTCCAAACCCTTGTGAGTTGTGATGACAATGGCGGGCAGACATTCCACAAGCGGACACAGAGTAATATAGGTGCCAGGTCATCATTTGAAAACCTGCTACTCCGACTTTGCATGCAGCTACAATAAGAAATAAACTGAAATATTAGAAAAAAAGCAATTTAAGTGCAGACTATACTCCGAAAATTTTTTAACTCTTTGATTTGTCATGGATAAACAAAATTTAACTATTTATAATTTGTTCATTGATAATTAATGCTTTTTATGACTCATTTTGTTACTTTTGAAAAAATTTTGACGTTTACGTATAACGAAATTTGTATCTAATTTTGTCTTGGGGAAATTAATGTGTCACAGAGCAATATCACAGAGTGTTCAATGGTTCTATAGTGTGAATGGAAGCTGCTGTTTTATAAAATTGAAACAGAACAAACTATACAAAAGCTTCTATAAAGTAAACCAAATTTCTCACTTTTTCCAATGTTTATTTAATTTATATCGAATAGCACGCGATTTGATAGTTATCATTAGCCCTTTAGTTGACTTCAGGCTTCACAGAGGGGAAGATACATCAAAGTGGAAAAAGTCGAGAGGAAACAGAATGGTGTTTCAAAGATGTAAGATGGGAAGGCACAAAGGTAGAAAAAAGGTGAGATGAGTACTGTGGGAGTAGTCAAAAATGACATAGAGTGGTATGATGGTAGCTTGAAGTGAGAAGTCAACTGCCAGTTAATTGACTTTTTTG
>UZAE01001496.1:0-13017 GCA_900617975.1 Rodentolepis nana
TGACAAACAAACAATGTGCGGAGATTTCATAAGACCCGCTCCTCACTACCGCTTTTTTTCCCCCCCCCCCCCCCCCCCACCCTATCACTTGTTTGACCCTCTTGATGGCCGATGGCATCTGTTTACCGAAGTAAAAATTCTTTAATTATTCTCTTTTTGTCTGAGAAACAATGATATGGAACCACTTTCCTGTTTACGAGAGGAATAATGGATCATTAATATCATTTCATGAGCCTCTCAATGAAATTATTACAAAAGTATCATCACAGTGAAAAATTTAATTATTGTCCTCAAATTGGACTTATTTGTACTTAAGGGCTAATCAATGTATGATGTTAGTATTAATTTAAAACGATCGCATTGGCTCCATGGTCATTAACAAGGGAATAAATGTGGCTTAGCATATGAAGTTTTTACGCTTCATTTAGAAAACAATCAAAGGAATATATTTGGCATTTAAATTAGCTTTATTTTTGCAACTCGTGAGTAGGCTGGTAGAAGGTAAATAGCTTAATTGCACATGACCCATCTTTAGAAGCGGTGTGCTCAAAATTTATTTATTTATATCAAATGGGAGGCATTTTGATAGTTATCATTAGCCCTTTAGCTGACTTTGGGCTATTTGATAGTTATCATTAGCCCTTTAGTTGACTTCGGGCTTTAGAGAGGAGGAGGAACATCAAAATGGCAAAAAGTCGAGATTGGTAGTTATCATTAGCCCTTTAGTTGACTTCGGGCTTCACAGGACAGCTATCATTAGCCATTTAGCTGACTTCGGGCTTCACAGAAGGTAGGAGCATTAAAGTGCGAAGAAATGATAGGGAGGAAAGAAGAGCGATTCGAAGTGGAACATCAAAGGGAAAAGTCGAGAGGGGGGAAGAGAAGAGTGCTTTAAAGATGTAAAAGAGACGGGCAGACACAAAGGTAGAGAAGAGGTAAAATGAGCACTGTGAAAGTGGTCGAATATGACATACAGTGGGGTGAAGGTAGTTTAAAGTCAGAAACTAACTACTGTCTGGCAGACTTTTTTGCAGTGTGAGTATATGTAGCCCAGGGTGCACCACATGGAGGCAAGTCTATCACACACCCTGTGTGCTCAAAATAAATTTGCATTAAGGAGCGAGCTTTACTTTGGGCGAGCTAATCAAATAGGAACACAGACGCACTAAGTATGTAAAAATTTGGAGGCGCGACCATCTCCAACTGGAAACCCGAAAGTAAACACATTTTCTGATCTTCCCAGTTATCACTGTCCTCTTATACTTGACTGATTTGAACACTAGGGTGCGTAGGCAAGTGTGTCAGAACTCAATGGCACCATCGTTAGCTTAGCTTGCTTCCAACGTGCTTGTTGGCTAAGAGCCAAAGTGGTGATTACGAAACCTCTCTAAGGATATCGAAATCATGGATGGGGACGGGGGAAGAAGGGGCTGTACGTAAGTAAAAACAATTGCCCATAATACAGAGAGGAATGCGCCTAATTATCATTATCCCTTCGATTGACTTTGGGATTAACAGAGGGGAGGAACATCAAGGTCAAAATAAGTCGGGAGAGTGGGGACAGAAAAGTAACTTTTAGATGCAAGAGAGGCAGACACGAAGGTAGAGGAAAAGGTAAGGTGAGATGAGATGAGATCTGTGGAAGTGGTCAAATATGACATACAGTGGGGACAAGGTAGTTTGAAGTCAGAAGTCAACTGTCAGTTTAATGGCATATTTGTCGTATGAATCTGCTTTTTACAGGGTGCACCGCGGGGGTTAAGTCCATCGCACACCCCAGCCTTTAGAGGACTACTTTTGGCATTTTGTGTCTTCTGATTCCATTTGATGAGGAGAATTTCATGATTGTTTTTTGCTCACCTTCGAAAATAATGATCCAGTTCTAGGGAATTAGTAGAATTCACTCTGTTATCAAATTCTGTCCTAGCAACACGTTTGACTGACCCGGCTCAAATAAATTACCAAGGCGTCTTTGACAATGGTGGTGAAGGATGCATATGGATATGGAAATTTGAAGTTAACTGCCGGTTTATTGACGTATTTGTCGTATGAATATACGTTGCTTAGGCTTCACCATGTGCAGATAAGTCTATCGATCACCCCTTCCTAAGAAGCTAACTCTCTATATTTGCTGTTTTCAATCTTTAAGTGAGATAATTACATCGAACGGGTAATAGCGAGTCTATCATGATCTATTGTTCTATCTTTATGGCTTGGGCAATAGATATTAGGCCTCGTCTCCACCCTTCCCCCCCCCCCCCACACCCCCACCAGATCGAGATGTCGAAAACCTTACAATTATACTTATTGTGAAGTGTCTTTTTTTAATAGTACATTCACAGCATGATTTAAAAAAATTGGGAACATTTGCTAATGTGAAGCAGCAGGTAGTAGGAAGAAAGAAGGAAATGCTACCACCTCGGAGTTAAATCCCGTGACAGCTTAAGAGTACTTGAGCACATATTTGAAAATCTAAAGTACATATTGGTAGTATAAAATACAAACTGCCTCTAAAATCCACAAGTGAAACTAACTCTGGTTAAAGTTAGGGAGAATCGATTATTTTGTTGACTAGCATCGGTAATGCTATTTACCACCAAAATTAAATGGATTAATTCTCTTATTTGGTGTGGAAACCTAGCTGCCAATTGACAACTGCATCATTTGCTTGACCGAGTATCCTACAATTCACAAATTATATTTGCAAAGGTACTTTATTCAATACCTGGATCCTTTCGCACCGCTCAAAAGTCAATTGTAAATGCCAACATTATGATATTCAAGTCCTCAGAACCGAACCCTATTAAAAGTGTCTCCTTTCGAGACATGGCATTGACAGATGTGTCGAGTAGGCCAATCTAACAAGATGTAAATGACGCAAAATATTCCAGTGTTTATTTGAGACCGCGCATGTGTTCTCTCTGGAATCGGGGATGTTTCCCACGTTGTTCTAATGATACTGCGACCTTCGGTAAATTCGAAATGGTTAAATTTGTTAAAAAATAGCACAATAATATAATTGACTAACATTGTGATCCTCGAGTTGTCCTCAATTTAGCACTAAGTTCTTAAACTAATCAATATAATTTGCATTAAAGCCTTCCAAGACATGAAAATGTTTCCTAGAATGTCTACTTTGGGCGCTCCTTCAACTTAACCCATTTGCATCCCAAGAAAGCCACATGGCTGATTCATGCAGCTGGAAAGTAGATTCAAATTATCGATCTCTCAATGAACAGGCAACGATATTTCATTATTCTTCTTCTGCTCTTCCAACCAATTTTGTTGTACAAATGTTTGTTATCATTGATAAGGCACCAGCTGACAACTGCTATGAGACATACTCAAAAGAGCTATTCTCAGTCGTCTATTTGTTGCTTGGGAGAAATATCTACGCCACCATTTCTCACTAGACAATTTAGGAGACCGCGCCTGATCTCGTCTCTCTTTCGCCCTATGCGGTCCATTGCCAGTGGAACCAATCTAGACGACTTGATTCTGAGGCGGTTGTGACCGAAATGTCTCCCTACACATATAGCTGCATGTCTTGCTACCAAAGCTTACATGAACTTTACATCTGTGAAATATTATTCTGTCCCCCCCCCTCTCGAATTTTTCTCACTTTGATGTTTCTCCTCTCTGTGAAGTCCGAAGTCAGCCAAATGGCTAATGGTAACTATCAAAACGCCTGCCATTTGAAATAAATTAATTAATTATTGAAAATATATGCCCATAAACTATTTGACACTGACTGGTTGATCAAGATGGATTAAAGTTGAGCATTCCCAAATCATCTAACCGCCCTAAATATTTTAGGAAAAGCGTGTAGCTGCTTTTGTCAAGTGAAGACTGTGAATTGGCGTTAGTGATCTCAACCCACCTCATAGCGTGGAAGTTGCATATTTGAAATGCTCATCGTCCAAGAGTATTCGCATCCTTGAGGGATGGGGGGGGGGTTTGCTTGATTCAAATTAAAAAAAACTGCCTAATTACCTTCCTTTAATCTATATTACCTATGGTTTCTATGTCTTCACTTTGTTTAAGTAAACTTAAACTAAATAGCCGCTAAAATGAAAATTCAGAGAAAGGAGGTGGGTTTTAATTTGAAAGAACAAACCCACCTAAAATAGTTTCACGTGGATGTGAATCTGAACTAGATCAATTGGGAGGGGGGGGGGAGGTAGCAATTATGGGGCTAACCAAGGCAAATTAGAGTTAATTGAGCTATTCCTCTGTAATTTCTTTAAAAATATTGATCCTAGTTTCGCATTTCTATGAGTGACCACCCACCTTATCTAGGTTGGCTGTTTTCAAGGGTTTTCTGCCATGCTTATTAAAAAACGTCTTTTCTATAATGCCAGTTTTACAAATTGTTTCATCGAAAATTTATTATTAATTTCGCAATGGCACGAATTTCTCCTGCGCTACTTAAGTTATGCATCTAAAAATGAAGACGAATAATATTACAATAAGGATAATTAAATGAACTAGGAGAATATTAAATTACTTACAATGTATGGGTTATCGACTATCATACTTGGGGAGAGAGAGGCAGAGAAAGTGTGAATTCAGTTGAATGATGAGGTAAGAAAGGAATAACAATATCTTTTGATTTATCGAAACTGCTTTTCAGCAATTCGAACTAGCGGTTGGGTGTATCGCATGCACTACACAATTAAGCCTTGAATAAGCCTCAACACTCCTTTCCACCAAATTCATCAAATATGAAGTTTTTCCTGAAATTAGTTAAGGCAATAACAGAAAACGCACGGGGTGATTAGCGTTCGCTGTAGTTTATGTTAGTCTTTCAATACAAAGCATTTTATTTCACCTCGAATATACTCAATTTCTGATTGGTCGAGAGGTTCCTATACGTATGATCACATTTTCAAGAATGTACTTTGATGAATGTGATTTATTCTATCAGGCAGACACAAGGGTAGAAAAGAAGTGAGGTGAGTACTGTGGAAGTAGTCAAATTTGACATACAGTGGGGTCATGGTGGTTTGAAGTCAACTGCCGGGTAATAGACCTTTTTGCCGTATGAGTAAACGTTGCTGGTGAGGGCATTGGCCCTGCCGCGGGGGGAGGGAGGGTGGAGGGGATAAACTCTTCATGCTGGAGGCCTTCATGGATGATCAAGGGTTGTAGTCATTTAAGGTTCACCCTAGAAGGTTATTGTGAGCGATTAAAAATTCAATATATTTTAGAACTACTGAAATAATTGAATTCTCCTTAATTAAGTTAAATAATGGAAAGGCAGATGTGTTTTCTATTTAGACAAAATGGTAATGAAAGTAGAATAACAATTTTAAATGTTGATTTATTTCATGTTTAATTATTTACCAATTTGCATAATTGTTAAAATACACTGAAATCTAAGATGTTGGTGGAATACTTAAGGAGATTGGACACAATTGGGCTGACCCTTTTGGTCTTCTTTGCAAGTTATTGCATTTACAGAGGTAGGAACAATAAAGTAACATTAAATTTTATGTTGAAATATCAGCCCGTTTCTATCCCAAACAACGAATTCTACCAAAAGTGAGCGAAGAACTGAAACGTTGACAGTATTGAGGTGTTTTGAAGCCTATTTTCCATCCGAAATGACCATCACTCATTTATGTTGTTCGCTTACGGACATTTCAACATTTCGTCCGTTCCTAGAACTCATGAGCTAACGCGAAAATGAATTCATTAGATACCATCTTGAATTGTCTTGATCTCTTATAGCTTGAAATTGATGGAACTTGGAAATTCAAACCCAGGGATAGTAGAATCATCTCTTGGAATGTTCCAGAAATCCTCCCCCCCTCCCACCCCAGTAAATTCTAATTGAATTCAGAAATTCAAAATTAAGATAGAAAATTCTGGTGTCATCTAAAGAAACAATATTGCACATTTATTGACCTTACCATTAATTATTTACAATTCTACTCAATTGATACGGGTCGATGGTGGTGTAATTTCGAGAAGAAGAAGTGCCCATCCAATCCCATGCTTAATTCAAATAATGGATTGCAAATACTTTGAAGACTTCTAGGATCTTAGTATATTAGCAAAAATATGTGTAAACAAAACAGTATGAAGGATACCTCTTTTCCATTTGTCAAAGGAAGTGCTTTGTTACAGTCTGATTAAGTGGGTGAATTATTAACAAGCAAGCCAATCAAAATTCTGATTAATCTACACCTTCTTCCCATTGCGAATTTCTTAAATTTGTGGAAGTGAAAATTAAAAGAGGGACTCTCAACCTCACCAATAAAGTCAGCTATCATTTTCTGGAAACCAGATCTGTAAAAAATTAATTCACCTGGTCAATTCAGATAGACTTGGGAGCACCACGTAATCATAACGTGATCTTTATAAAGTGATCGGGGCTGCATACTACTGTGGGGAGTATCCATGGTTTTATATTGTTAACCATGAGGTGCTCCATGTGGTGAGCCCTGGGTAATGTATACTCATACGGCAAAAAAGGTTTATTAATCGGCACCTGACTCCTCCCTTCAATTTATTATGGCCCCATTGTATGTCATATTCAATTACTTTCACGGTATCATCTTACCTTACCTTCTTCTCTACCTTTGTGTCTGACTGCCAGTCTCTTTTACATCTGTGAATCACTCTTCTGTTCCCCACTCCTCGACTTTCTGTTACTTTGACTTTCCTCTCCTCTGTGAAGCCCGAACTCAGCTAACGGGCTAGTGGTATCTATCAAAACGCCTGCCATTTGAAATAAATAAATAAATATAAATAATATATATAAATTATTTACAATAAAGTCTGCTTGTACCTCTCGTTCAGCTAGAAGTCAGAAAACTGACTGGGAAGAAATTTTAAGTTAAGATAGAAATAGATCTACTCACGATGTGCCACTAAATTTAAGTTAATAGTCAACTTAGAGGCGTAGGATACAATAGGCGGAGTAGATTGAAGAGGTAGTGGTTAATGTTGCCACAAATAATATATATATATATATATATTGATTTATATAAAATGGCAGGCGTTTTGATGGTTATCATTAGCAGTTTAGTTGACTTCAGGTTTCACAGAGGGGAAGGAACATCAAAGTGAAAAATGTCGAGAGGAGGGGAACTGAAGAGTGTTTCAAAGACGAAGGTTGAAAATTTAGAAAAAAATGTGATGTAGTGCTGTGCCATACAGTGGGGTCATGGTAGTTTGAAGTCAACTGTCGATTTGTAGACTTTTTTGCCGTATGAGTATACGTTGCCCGGGATGCACCACGTGGAGGTAAGTCTATCGCACACCCCATAATATATATATATATATATGTACATATCACAATCCCAGATTATTTACGCAGGATCAAAGAAATGAAGTACTCATTGAGATGCACACAAAATTCCACACACTGTATTGCGCATGCACGTATGAAAATCGTATTCGTCTTTATATGAACAACTCATCTATCGCTCTCTCTATCTCTCTCCTGATTTGCTGGCTCGGTGCAAGCTGAGATACGCTCAGGCGATTCACCTCGAAAATTCTCTCTCTCTCTCTCTAGTATTTTTTACTCACATCACAAAATCTCGGAATTGAGCGTAGATGCACACAACTCATGGCTCGTCTGCTGCAAAAATCAAATCAGCCTTCTTCCAATACCAATAGTTGGGGTGGATTATTTGCATGTTGCTTCTCTCAACCAAAGACCTCTAGTCCGGAACCAACCGTCATTCCTTGTGAGTAGCGTTGCAATACTTTCTCGTCAAAATTATAAAATGAGTAAAGTACGAGCTTTCAAAGCGTTTTCTTAATAGATTTTTCATCCTTCGGTATATGAGTTTACCCACAAGCTTTCATTATCTCATCTCCACATGCGTACGAACTCACTTTTGATCACTTCCTTTTACAACATTGGCAGAAAAATTATTAGTTTACAATTTCAAAGAGCAAATTTTATAAACAGTTTGATGACAATTTAAATTGGACCACTTTCATTTACCGATGTACAATTTCCATCAACTGCCACATGAGCTAGCACACTAGGTACTGTGATGCGCTAGTTTATTAAAGCCTCATCAATATTTATTTCAAACGGCAGGCATTTTGATAGTTATCATTAGCCCATTCGTTGACTTCGAGCTTTACAGAGGGAAAGGAACATCAGAGTGAACAAAATTTAACAAGGGAGAAGAAGAACGTTTCACAGATGTAGAAGAAACAGACAGACACAAAAGCACAGAATGGGTAAGATGAATACTCTGGTAGGGGTCGAATATGACATACGTTGGGGTAGTTTGAAGTGAGAAGTCAACTGCCGGTTAATAGACTTTTTTGTCGTATGATTATACGTTGCCCAGGGTGTACCACGTGGAGGTAAGTTTATCGCGCACCCCGCCTCATCAATATTGATGACATAATTGAGTATTGTTGCTAGTTCTATGACATCAGCGTCAATTTTTATTAAAACCACTGCATCAATTTTGAAGATAGTGGTTACATCTCGAATTAGATGACCCGTTGTAGATTAGCCAGGTGTCACGTTTATCACATTCCAGTCGAACAACCAAAAGTATTGCCGTGGTTGTTGGAACGTTACTTTCATGTCATATAACATTTTTACGATTTAATTGTTTTACCTATTATTCTGATAACTAAGACAATCGATTTCCGTAATATTTTGGGAAATACATTTTCTTGTTATAACAAAATTAAAATGCTTTACAGGAGATTACTTAAGGAAGAAAACATAGGATAATGTATATGTGGTCAAAAAATTAATTTTCCTAGCTTTATGACTAACGACCGCTTGAGTTAAATAAAATTGTATCTTTTATTCTGTCTACCTAAAAGGGCGTTATATCTATAATAAGAAGCTTATTGTTGAATTATAGATTAATAATTAAACTAATAAAAAACATATTTCTGATTGAATGTGAAATTTTTACAAACGTATTTTCCCAAATTAAGGGCTTACGTGAGATTGAATTACCTATAATTAAGCATTATGTAGGCTAACTAAACGTTTATCAGATACAAAACGCAAATAAAAGCTCTCTCATAATCAAATGCAAATAAGAAATTAGGTATTATTCATTTCACCCAGATCTAATTCCCAACGTAAAGTAAGCTTAAATTTGCGGGAATTAGAATTTTGTCTTGAGGCAAATTGAAGACCATGTTCGGGGAACTTGCGACGAACACAACGCCAGAAAGTGTAGTGTCAAGATTTCCATAAATATGCGGCGGATTACTACACAAATAAGCCTTAACTTATGCCCAGTAATCTCTACGGCAAGTTCTATTTGGATGGAAAGGCTCCCGAAGGTGGCCAATCTACCTCGAAGATATAGAAGAAACAGACGAGTAACGTTGAATATGCTCATTGTAGTTGTGTGGGTATGGGTGTTTGTCCCAGTGAGATGGTGGCGGTGTGGTTTGCTAAAATGGAGCTTAATCATTAATTTATTTCAAATGACAGGCGTTTTGATAGTCATCATTAGCTCTTTAGCTGACTTCGGGCTGCACAGAGAGGAGAAGGAACATCAAAGTAACAAAAGTCGAGAGGGGGACAGAATAACGATTCAGAGATAGAAAAGAGACAGACGGACAGACACAAAGGCAGAAAAAAGGTGAGGTGAGTACTGTGAAGTGGTAGAATATGGCATACAGTGGGGTGATGGTAGTTTGAAGTGAGAAGTCAACTATACAGTGGGGTGATGGTAGTTTGAAGTGAGAAGTCAACTACCAGTCAATAGACTTTTTTCCGCATAAGTATACGTTGCCCAGGGTGCACCACATGGAGGTTGTAAGTACACGTTGCCCAGGGTGCACCACGTGGAGGTATGCCGTTTGAGTATACGTTGCCCATTGGTTTATAGACTTGTTTGCCGTATGAGTATACGTTGCCCGTCAATGGGGTGATGGTAGTTTGAAGTGAGAAGTCAACTGCCACAATGGGGTCATGGTAGTTTGAAGTTAGAAGTCAACTGCCTTTAATAGACTTTTTTGCCGTATGAGTATACGTTGCCCAGCGGTTTATAGACTTTTTGCCGTATGAGGTCACGTTTCCAAGCCATTTAATAGACTTTTTTGCCGTATGAGTATACATTGCCCAGGGCGTACCACGTGGAGGTAAGTCTATCGCACACCCCACATTGCTATTTCGCACAACGTGGAGGTAAGTCTATCGCACACCCCATTCATTAAATATATCACGGAGGTAAGTCTATCGCACACCCCGTATTTTAGACTTTTTTGTCGCATGAGTATACGTTGCCCAGGGTGTACTCATGGTAGTTTGAAGTCAGAAGTCAACTGCCGGTTAATAGATGGTAGTTTGAAGTGAGAAGTCAACTGCCAGTTAATAGTATGGTAGTTTGAAGTCAGAAGTCAACTGCCGGTTAATAGGGATCTTTTTGCCTTATGAGTATACGTTGCCCAGGGTGCACCACATTTTGCCGTATGAGTATGCGTTGCCCAGGGTGCACCACGTTTAGACTTTTTTGTCGCATGAGTATACGTTGCCCAGGGTGTACTCATGGTAGTTTGAAGTCAGAAGTCAACTGCCGGTTAATAGATGGTAGTTTGAAGTGAGAAGTCAACTGCCAGTTAATAGTATGGTAGTTTGAAGTCAGAAGTCAACTGCCGGTTAATAGGGATCTTTTTGCCTTATGAGTATACGTTGCCCAGGGTGCACCACATTTTGCCGTATGAGTATGCGTTGCCCAGGGTGCACCACGTTTGTTTGCCGTATGAGTATACGTTGCCCAGGGTGCACCACGTGGGCAGTTTGAAGTTGGGTGATGGCAGTTTGAAGTGAGAAGTCAACTGCCAGTTAATAGACTTTTGGTAGTTTGAAGTCAGAAGTCAACTGCCGAATAATAAAGTGGCAGTTTGAAGTCAGAAGTCAACTGTCGGTAAATGTAATTTTGCATAGTTTGAAGTCAGAAGTCAACTGCCAGTTAATAGATTTAGTAGTTTGAAGTGAGCATACGTTGCCCAGGGTGCACCACGTGGAGGTGCCGTTTGAGTATACGTTGTCCAGGGTGCACCACCTGGAGGTAAGTCTATCGTGAGTATACGTTGCCCAGGGTGCACCACGTGGAGGTGTATGAGTATACATTGCCCAGGGTGCACCACGTGGAGGTAGCCGAATGAGAATACGTTGCCCAGGGTGCACCACGTGGAGGTAAGGTGTAGTATACATTGCCCAGGGTGCGCCACGTGGAGGTAAGACCGTATGATTATACGTTGGCCAGGGTGCACCACGTGGAGGTACCTTTTGCCATATGTGGATACGTTGCCCAGGGTGCACCACGTGTATACGTTGCCCAGGGTGCACCAGTTTTTGCCGTATGAATATACGTTGCCCAGGGTGCACCACGTGATAGACTTACTTGCCGTATGAGTACACGTTGCCCAGGGTGCACCACGTGGTGCCTTATGAGTATACGTTGCCCAGGGTGCACCACGTGGAGCCGTATGAGTAAACGTTGCCCAGGGTGCACCACGTGGAGCCGTATGAGTATACGTTGCCCAGGGTGCACCACGTGCCGTTTGAGTATACGTTGTCCAGGGTGCACCACCTGGAGGTAAGTCTATCGTGAGTATACGTTGCCCAGGGTGCACCACGTGGAGGTGTATGAGTATACATTGCCCAGGGTGCACCACGTGGAGGTAGCCGAATGAGAATACGTTGCCCAGGGTGCACCACGTGGAGGTAAGGTGTGAGTGTACGTTGCCCAGGGTGCACCACGGACTCTTTTGCCGTGTATACGTTGCCCAGGGTGCACCAGTTTGTTTGCCGTATGAGTATACGTTGCCCAGGGTGCACCACGTGTGCCTTATGAGTATACGTTGCCCAGGGTGCACCACGTGGAGCCGTATGAGTAAACGTTGCCCAGGGTGCACCACGTGGAGCCGTATGAGTATACGTTGCCCAGGGTGCACCACGTGCCGTTTGAGTATACGTTGTCCAGGGTGCACCACCTGGAGGTAAGTCTATCGTGAGTATACGTTGCCCAGGGTGCACCACGTGGAGGTGTATGAGTATACATTGCCCAGGGTGCACCACGTGGAGGTAGCCGAATGAGAATACGTTGCCCAGGGTGCACCACGTGGAGGTAAGGTGTAGTATACATTGCCCAGGGTGCGCCACGTGGAGGTAAGATAGCTTGAACTCAGAATTCAACTGCCAGTTTATAGACTTTTTTACCGTATGAGTATACGTTGCCCAGGGTGCACCACGTGGAGGTATGTCAATCGCGCACCCCACTTTGAAATATAAAATGCGCTTCAAGCACATTGAGTGAAATCTGAACAGCAAAATGAACTGCTCTACGCTGTTCTCTCTTCTTAACTTTCATTGGACTGGCCACCGTATTAAGATGCTTTCCAATGCTAAAACTTTGCATTTTTTGCCAACCGACTTGGGTTGTTTACTAACATAAATCGTTCCGTTCTCATAAATAAGCCTCAAGTAGCAAAATCTCTGCCTATTATCAATATACTGTGGTGATATTTAAGGTTAACTTTGAATGGTTCCAAAGCCATTTTGGTCTTTAAAGCAATGCTTTTTCACCAGTGCTTTTTTTCTCGGCAAGTTTCAAGCATATCCTATCCATGATTAATGTTCTAAGGTTGTTGATATAAACATATTTGTGAAAACAAATAATATTTCCAATCATGGATTTCCTCAGAGTCTTTCTTTTCTCCCCTTTTTCATCCTCCAAACCGGCAGGAAGGACAAACTTGAGCTATCCTCCCGAAATAAATAATTTATTGACTCATTTACTTGCTTAATAACTTACATGCAACCGCAACTAATTACTGATGCTTGTCTCTGTCTCTTTGTAGGCATTTTGAAACCTCATCTAAGCAAATGTTGTGATTTTATACATGTGGCCTTGAGATGCAGAAAATGCAAGAGTGAAAGAAGGAAAGAGAGAAAAAGTGAAAATCTCCGCGGCTGCCTGTTTCTGTGCCCTCGTAGTCCCTTTCCCCTCAAAATTATCCACTTGATGACATGCCACGTTTATCCTCCCTCCAACC
>UZAE01001497.1:0-13016 GCA_900617975.1 Rodentolepis nana
CCCCCCACAGATCAGCAATACTATAACTCTTATTCTATTCAAATTCCATTTCCCACTCATATCTTCAGCTTCCTAAGAAAAACAGATGATAACATCGATATAATTACTCAAACCTTACCACCTTCAATTTTCTGGATTGCTACCCTTTTTATAGATATTTCAAGACATGTAGCTTTAATTGTACATATGAAAACGCATAAGTGCAACTACAATAGGGATGAGGGGTGTGCGATAGAGTTACTTCCACGTGGTGCACCCTGGGCAACGTATATTCATACGGCAAAAAAAGTCTATTAACCGGCAGTTGACTTCTCACTTCAAACTACCATGGCCCGACTGCTTGCCATATTCTACCTCTTTCATAGTACACATCTTACCTTTTTCTCTACCTTTGTGTCTGTCTCTTTTACATCTTTGAAACACTCTTCTGTTACCCCCCCCCTCTCGACTCTTTTTCAATTTGATCTTCCTTCCCCTCTGTGAAGTCTGAAGTCAACTAAAGGGCTAATGATAACCATCAAGACGCCTACCATTTGATATAAATAAATAATAGGGATGAGACCGACCTGGGATAATTCTTAGGCAGCGAGATGAGCAAGTTCAAACAGGATAGGACATCTGTAGTCTCATCACGAATCGAATGTAGTAGAAGACGAGGTTCCTAAATCGAAGTCCCAAGTTACTCGCCACAGAAATTTGAATAAAGAAGGGCTAAACTCAACTGCCATTACCTGTTGAGCAATTTTGAGTGCAAGAATGAGGGCGTGATGAAGACCTGTTGGAGAGAGAAGTCGCCAATCTAATAGAGCAGGTCGTGTTGACCCATTGCCATTGGCTTGACGACGAGCAGACATATCTAGAACCTGTCCGATGGTGGGCCACATTCGAGACCAGACCTGGCCCTCAAGGAGGTGACGGAGCAGTGATATCCATAGATGCTATTAGGTAGGTGAAAAAGAGGAATTAGAACAAGGTGGGTAGCAAAGAAGTTCTGTTTAATTACTTTGTTGGTAAAGTTAAAAGTGCTTTGATGGATAACGTTAAATTGAAATGCGTGTGAAATTAAATTTAGCGCACATTACATCCCATGTCTGCACGGTCAGATGACGATTTCTACTGTTTGCTCAACAGACCAATAAAGAAGGCCATGAAATCAACTCCACTTCGTGCATCTAAATTTAATCTCATTATCACAACACCGCTTCCACTCAACCTGCATCAACGATTGCTCCCTGCCCAACTAATGTTCAGTTCTTCTTACATTTTCCCGCAAGCTTCTTGATTGGACAGGCCAACTTCGCGACTCAACTCAATTCTAAGCTTTCAAACTTGGAAATAGCTCCAATGTCTCGGGAGCTTATAGAGGGGTAGCCAATGCCAATAGGGCCCCTAAAGCTGCTCATCGAATGGGATTAGATACCAGTTTGAAGGCCAACTTCCAAGCTTATTTATGCGACGTTACGAAAACATTTTCCAATACTCACATCCTGTGCAGTAAACTAGCATAATGGGAGCACCCATTTAAGAGACCTTAACTCCTTATTAACCAGCCATAATAAGTGCGTCGACTATCTCACTTCCCGAGGGTGAATAAGTTCCAAGCGATTGGTTAACAATCGCGTTGCTAAGCTTTATGTCTTACTAACCAAATTTCAGCGATTTTCCATCACTTTCACTTCTTTGTGTGCATGAATAATCGAATTCTACCCATAATAGAACAACTGTGGTGCGAATTTTATCATCTTATAGATTACGGTTTCGCCTTAAGGGTTGTAAGGTTCTAGACTCCTTTCACTTCTTTCCGGAATAGAATATTCTATTACCATTTCTTCTCGGTTTAAAGCGTGTGATAGTGGAGTTCGTGTTGTCAAAAATGCCAGAACTTTAACTAATGCACTTCATCTTACTTTAGTCTCCGTCAAACCTAGTTAAGTTCAGTAGAAATTCAAAGCTACCACTTACAGGATGTAAAGAACAACATTGAACAAGATGGAATACCCCATCCAGCCACCCCCTCTCACAAGGCCAGGGTGTTTGTGGAAGGCCAAAGAGTATTGCAGCGGCCACTTCGCCTTCAGCATCCGTGGCAGCAGCAGCAGCAGCAGACGGGGTTGTGGTGACAATTGACGAACAGGAGACCGATGTGGTCGAGGAGAGGGGCCGTGCAGCAGCTAATAAACGTTCTCGTGCCTCACGGCTCTGTACTAAGGGACTACTCAATACGAGCTGCAATACGCGAGCAAGATCTCTAGCTTCGACCACAGGGATTAGGGGCTGATATCGCATCACTTCTCCTAGCAGGAGTCCCATTGCAGCCTGAAGGGTGAAAAAAGAAATTATATTAGCCTTCAACTGCTTTGCGGACAACCTAACGTGTTTGAACTATTCTATGGCCCAAAGAGTACTCACCAACGACAAGGCCTTATGCTAACATATTGTGAAAAGCTCCAAATGTAGGAGTAAGCACAAACCTCTATCGAAGACCAAAGACAGACAAGGCATGGAAAGGTGGGCTGTGGATTTTTCCCCCACTACCAGATTCCAGATGTGCAGACTTCACAAATAAGCCAAGTGAGTAAACTTTGGCCTAATAGTAAGTGTGTTTTGAATTATATGCATTTGATAAAAAGATGCTAAATTGCCTTTTAGTGTCTAGACTTTTTCCAGTGTCCAGTAGTAATGGGAGCGTTTTTTCCGAGAATCAAAAATAGAGGCCGAAAATTTTAGGCTACAAAACGCATAAAAAATGGGTAGTACTAATTATGAATGTACCGCATGATTAGGCAATTGGGAGTGGGTGAAGAGGGAAGATAATTTCTTCACTCTGGCAGAGATCCTGTTAAAATATAAAAAGAAAATGCGTCAGGTAGAAACACTAGAGGCAAGTGATAAGAACACACAGGGCTCTCCAAGTGACTTACGAATTAGGTATCGAACGCATTGTAATGATAGTACAACTCAGTGAAAGAATTGCAATCTCGATTAGCTTAACTGTTTTCGGCTGAGTTTCTTGCAGCTTAAAGGCGAAAGGGGGTTGTCAGAAAGAAAAGAAGGGAAGAAGGAATGAAAGAGAGACAAATTGCATTCAAATTCTCACAAGAAATTCCAGAATTCCAATCAGACTGTCAATATAGCCCGAGTCATCTGAGGCTAAAAGAACAGCCATCGAGGGGGCATTCAGCATGCACTCGTAGAGAATCTAGAAAAAAAAGAGTAGGGGGGGAAGCCAATTTAGGTCGTAATTTGACCTGTCGATGCAGACAGCAGCAGCAGATTAAATAGAATCGATCTTACACTGGCTGCGTAGGTGCAAACGTTGGTTTCACGAATGGCACAGACTAGTGTTTGCAGGTACTGCTTCATGTGACGATCGCAGAGCCGTGAACCCATATACGCTGCCATCTAGAACAAATACCAATGCCATTATTATTACAGCCTGTTCAAGAGCATGTGTATTTGGGCTTTGGGGGTAAAACTGCAGAGCAAATATCGAGGCTTCACTTGCAAAATATTGCAATAAAAATGCATAAACGAATCATTTCAATGCAAATTGGAATGTCATTGTTAAAATTGCAATAATCTATATTCATTTTTCTCGTCATTGTTATTGAGCCCAATGCTTATCTACTAGGGGTGTGTGATAGACTTACCTCCACGTGGTGCACCCTAGGCAACGTATACTCATACGTCAAAAAAGTCTATTACCTGGCAGTTGACTTCAAACTACCATGACCCCACTGTATGTCATATTCGACTACTCTCACAGTACTCATCCCACCTTTTTTCCACCTTATCTACCTTCGTCTTTGATACACTCTTCTGTTCCCCCCCCCCTTGAATTTTTTTGCACTTTGATGTTCCTTCCCCTCTGTGAAGACTGAAGTCAACTAAAGGGCTAATGATAACAATCAAAACGCCTGCCATTTGATATAATAATAATAATAAAGCTTATCTACTAAGGAGTTAAAGTGAAGTAATATGAAATAAGATGTGCAGTTTAAAGCTTAAATCAAACTGTTATACGCATCAGCCATACCAATGCGAACTTATTTTTAATCTCCGTTCTTCGCACTGAGATATCAGCTTCAAGTTTGCACAAATTTTCAATTGGCACTTTTGTGCTCATGAAATACATCTAACTAATAAGTTAGGTACCCTCAGATCACACCTGGAAGGCAATAACACCACGCTGCCAATTTGCATAAAACAGCACAAAAGTAGGAGTGCTGCTTGGAATTCTTGCAAGCGCCCTGAGCTGTAAACACAAATGACCACCACTTTGTGAGGCTCCGAATCCTGATCTATTCTCCAGCCGATACCTTTGTCTTCACTGTATTCACGTGTTATGATGCACGTGCATACTACCATTTTCGCATTAACCGAGGGAGAGATTTATTAAATGACAGAGAGGCATTAACAGTTTAACTGCACCCTATTGTATTATTTCATAATGAAGTTAATTGCAGAGAACACCTAATTGTATCAGATAATTCTTACGACCATGGGCACCATAATTTGCGTACGAAAGGCGTAGACAGAGTCAAATGAATAAAAAAATTGGGTGATATAACATTAGAAATACCCAACGAACCTGCTGGGAAATTGCCGGAAAGACTTGTGACGTCGCCTGGCTTTCCTCGTGTCTAAAGGGATCGGTAAGTAGGGCAAGAATGGCGATCACGTTCTCGCGAATACCGTCAGCATGTTCACGAGCATGTTGAAGCAGAGCAGGATATGTGCTCAATGCCAAACTAGGACATGACACTGAAATAATTAGAAGCCACTTTTGTAGAGTGAGTAAAGACTTGGCTTACAATCATAAAAAAAGGTAATTTAATTTATTATGACAGTTGAAGAAAAGATAACGACCTACTTTAAGAAAATAACAAGTACTCTATGCATCCTAATCATGACTTGTGGTTAATATTCCTACCTATAGCAATATTTCATTTATGAGAAATTAAGGCCCCTTGTGAGTAAAAAGTATTTATGGCGAACAAAAAGATTTGGAATTTCATCTTGATCAGCATCTATCCATTTTCAACCTGTGAGATAATGTGGGCAGCAGCATATTAACTAGCCATTCTCAGTTATGTAATTAATGTAAGTGCCACTATTAAGTCTTCGACACTGCTACTGTTTCTGGTGTGCTTTCTTTCGCTGAATTAGAAATAGGTTCCGCGAAAGGGAAATATATTAAAATTAAAAAGTAGCATATATATATATATATCATTCATTTCAAATGGCAGGCGTTTTAATAGTTATCATTAGCCCTTTAGCTGACCACGGGCTTCACAGAGGGAAGGAACATCAAAGTAACAGAAAATCGATGGGTGGGGAACACACAGATTTAAAAGAGACAAACAGACACAAAAGCAGAGAAAAGGCAAGATGGGTATCGTGTTAGGGGCCGAATATGTCATACAGTTGGGTCATGGCAGTTTGAGTAAGATGTCAACTGTCAGTATGAGTAAACGTTGCCCAGGGTGCACCACGTGGAGGTAAGTCTATCTATCTATCTATCTATATATATATATATATATATATATATATATACATCAATAAATTTAAAAAAGGAGAATCTTGGGGGAGAGAGAGAGAGAGAGAAAAGAAAACCAGGAAATCGAAATGAGGGCTAATTTTACGGAGACGCTTCCGTAATGAGTTCGCTTTCAATAAGTTAAAGTGAGCTCGACCATATTAACAATGTCGTACTATTAACTACGAATACGCAAATACATCACCGAGGAGATGATGGTCAATCATCCAAAATAATGGAAAAAAACAGAGTAATAAGTAAACATTGGAAAGAAAATGAAAGCCCGGATATAAATAATACCTTAGTTTCACCCAACCCGCGCCCTTCCAATGGACTGTTTCATAGCTCCCATTTAAGGCGGACATTTAAAAGAATGCTCCTTGACACAAAGTATTGAATTCATTTATTTTCGCCACCAATAAACCAGAGTGGCTAAGGAGAGAGAGAGAGAGAGAGAGAGAGAGACTAGCCACGTATTAGCTTATACGGACTAAACGCTCTACCAAAATAGGGGTGGAAGTGATGCAAGCACCCATAATTTAAAAGCATGTGCAAATACTACTCTGGACAACTTTATATTTTGCCCTCGTTGCTATATGACAGCTGTGAACATTGATGTTCCAATCGTATTCGTAATACACAACCATAAGCTGATCTTTTTCTGTTAATCAAATGCCCTTATTAATAATTTAAATAAGAAGTTTAAACCAAATGTAAACAGGTGTTATCACTTTAGGATCAATCGAAATCTACCCTTAGATGTCCTTCCAATGGAAGGGAACTGCAGAAGCACATCAATGGAAGCAGTACAGTCGGAAATAGCTGCCGATAGAAATTGTGATATCACCGCATTCGGCCATTTTCGAAGGCATTCAAGGAAGTAACGAATACACTATAATTGGTTAAACAAATGCATGAGCACAGTTAGTATTGCATAAATAGAATTATTTGGGTCCCATGTTTCAACCGATCCAACTCACGATAATAGTCTGCTCACCACGAATAAAGTCAGTGTCTTGGGTCAAGCACAAGAGAGAAGGCACTAACTGCAGCAACTTCAAACCCACTCCGACATATGTGGCTTGACTAAATGGGTAGTTGTAAGTGTTAACCAAAGGGCTTTTAGGTGAAAAAAAAGCAAGAGTATAAGAAAATATGGACTTACGCTGCAACAGGAGGCTCCTGTGTATGGGCTATTTCGCTAACAAAGTAAGCATTCACCGTAAAGACAATTCGTAGTAGGGGATTCTGTGACCACGATTGCTGAAAGAGAAAAGTGCAACAAATCAAATTTATAACAATACATTCCACTGTTATAAGGCCTACACAGTCTAACTACTAACGAGTTTCTTTAATTTATTAATGTGAGTGAGCTAACTGTAGGGAGATAAGGGAATCCTTATTGACCTACAATTGGAAGCATTAACAAATCTCCCATTATATTTTTTTCGCATTTTCCATGTTCAAGAAAAAGGATGCACTACATAGTAATCAACGTCCAAATCGATCATGTCAAAAGTCACAAAATAGAGTTCAACTGTGCACACCCAGTGGCGAGGGTGTCTAACCACATTGAATAACGTGGATCATCGAAATTGGTAGAAAGTGGATTTATCCCTATAGAAGTTGTAGGATAGAACCTCTCTAACCAATTCAAGGGACCTCGACAACATATTGGCGGACTGAGAAAGTTGCTGGCTAAGAACCCTAACTATACCAACTTACCGCTTAGTATTTATAAAATAGGCTAGCCACAAAAAGCCAATTTCTCACGGATACTATAAAGGTCATTCAGAAAGGTTCCTGAAATACTCGTTAGGCGCAATCTCATTTCTCAGATGCTTCTCCTTTCGCCAGAGGGCAGATTATACGCTCCCACACTGAACAAATTCTTCAATGTTGGAGCAATCAGCCATTGCCTTCCAATTAATTTCATCCACCAACCATTCATGGAATAATATAATTTATTTTTAATGGGTAAAAATTAAAACTAAAAACCTGAGTTCAATTTTCTTTGAGGCGGTTGCCCAAATAAAAACAATTGACCAAGCAGTTAAGTCGACTTACCGAAAGAAACACCTCCTTTGTGAGAAGTTCCGCCAGTAATTGGATAAAGAATGTGGGGACTCTAGTTTGATCGTAGAAATCAGCAAGAACATCGACATTGCTAAAGAGGAAATAGAGACGAGAACTAGGCGCAACGTAATGCTGACGCATGTAGCTATTTCTCCTAAAGCATAAATCTGCATCACCACTGATTTGACACCACCACCACCTTATCGATTTATACACCGGTTAGCGACCGTGTTAAAGACAACTCAGACCCAGAAAGAGGTGAAATGACTTGTAGAGCAGAAACAAGTTATCTTTGCCACTTTTAGTGTCTCTCCGTCATGGATATTCAGGTTACGCGAGATTTTAATAAGAGTACTGATCACCCAGTGGTGTAGAGACGAGCGACATGCGCAAACGGACGCAGTCTATTTGCGATTTGTGCACAGGGCTTCAAGCCTTTTATCCTGCCCCCTCCCCCCCCCCCCCCCCCCCCCCCCCCAACTCCCAGTCATGATTCATAATAACAATATGCGAGGCTGATTTACTAAGCCAACGCGACGCAGTGGGATGGGTGTAGTCAAGCAAAAGCACACGAGAAGAGCCCTAGAGGCTACGCCTAATGCTATGGGAGAAAGATGACTAACCACTTACCTATTGTGTAATATACGAGGATGAGTCAGAAAGTGCTGAGAAAAATGTCATTTCTTTAAATAGAACAAAGAGTTACAAGTTCAAACATGTAATTAGAGCTATCTTAATAACATTTAACTGTCCAATCACTCAAGGTAAGGCCAGGACCAAGACAGGTTGTACCTCAAAATCTCTAGCATTTTTTAACCTTTAAATGACCAATTTTGAGATATGAACTAGTAAAAATCTTTTAAATACACTAAATAAGAAACCTGTTCAGATCATAGAGGCTTTGCAACAAGTTCAATGCACTTTAACGCTGAAGTATGGCAAGAGGTTTAGAACCACAAATGCCATCAATAGTCAAAATGAGGAAATCCTTGACAATGTGAAAAAAAACAACTTACAGTGTCACATGGAGATGGGGCAGTGGAAGAGATTTTAAATATCTTATACTTCCGAAATCTGACAAAGTCTCGTTTTGGTGCCCAAATCTGAACCCGCTACAGCAAGCATCTCTGGTCTCGGATACACAAACGCACCTTCAGAACCCCAAGCGCATTCAACAGAGATCCGTCTATCTGGACGCAAGAGACCGCTTTCCGCCAACTATTTCTTGTCAAAATAAAAGTAAGCCTCCAAAATAGCTACAAATCCCGGAACTCAATAAAAATGGCAAAAAAGCCTTGAAGGTGGGCAGTAATTCAAAATTATGTACGGCAATAACCCTGCAAACTAGTATGTGCCAAATGTGCTAATTTTGTGCGATAACAAATCAAGAGTTCACTTTGTCTCGAGCAAAAAAACAGTCAAAATATCGATAAATTAACACTGAACATCGTACACAAGTAATTGCTGAATACCAGAGGACAAATAAAAACATTACAATTTCCAACTACCCAGTATGTTCATCTCGTACAAGCAGAGTCTGAAAATCAAAAAAAATGCAAAATTCATGAAACCTTGATGATACGTTCCCTACCTTCTTGATAACTCTCCCATTTATTGCTTATCAAGTTACCTATTATTCGATATAAACTCATTCTCTCTAAAAAGAAATTAATTTCTTTGTATTTCTATAGGTAATAATTTTTGGGAAAGGCGTCACCACCTAGTACTAGAAACCCCCCTGCGTTGGCATAACGTAGACTGGTTGGAAATCAGTTACCATTCGATAGTGATGACGTTAGATAGAACAGCAATTATAGCCTCAATGTGCCTAGCAGCCTGTGTGGGAGTTGGAGCATTGGGAGCAGTGGGAGGAATTTCACCGGCAAGAAGATGAGCCCACCAAGCGGCCTCGCCAAGACAAGCTCGTGTAGCCGCCACAAAACGAGTATCTCGTAGGAGCAGCAGATCCCATACAGCACCAGTACTCAAAGCGGAAACACTCTCTGCGCTCACTAGACGCGCCGAAGATACTAGAGCTTGAATCTCCGACGCCACTGCCCTACCTCCACCTTCACGAACACGGCCCAGGGTCTCCCAAACGTGCACATCCCAACGAGTGATGCAACCAAGCCAGGCTGTCATGGCTTCCGTCATTTCGACAGCCTGTGTGTGTGGTTGGGGCCCCATCTAGGTGACAAAGATGAGTATAGTAATATGATCGTTTAATGAAAACATGAAAGAAGGCCAAAAATTAAGGTCGAATCTACAAAGTTGGGTTTTGCTGGGAAAAGAGAAATTTTTTCAGGTTGTTGGTATCATGGCAGCTTGAACTAAAATTGTTACAAGTCTACATGAGCGTCCACAAGAAACCTACATCACTTACTGTTGGTCCACCTTGGATATAATATATGATATTGGTACCAAGGCAAGTTAAAACAGCCACAAAAAATCTTGAACGATCTTCCCATACTCAGCTTTGCTCATCCATTCTTAACCATTAGGCAATATACTCTATCAACTACAGCTACAGTCACCTGATTTCTACCACTACAATACAACTGAACTAGTGGGGAATTTTTCAAGATTAATTTAACAATGACACGTCTAAATAAAGGAAATAAACACAAAAGTCAGTACTACATCTGTTCTATTCATGAGCTAATTCTAACCGCATTGGAATAATTCTTAAGCATGGAAATCAAGATTCACTAGGAAAGTGGTTATGGTGTAACAGTAGTTAACTCACAGCAGCTAACGGTTTGTTTCCTTTCAGAGGATTCGGAGATAGAGCAGCAGCCTTAGGTCTATGAGCTGTAATAGGGGGCGAAGAAAGGGGTAATTCCGGACATGGTGGGGCTGCGTCTTTTGAAAGAGTTCGCAAAATTCGACTGCTTTTTGGCCGGGCTTTCATTTGAGTCTGTCGCTCTTTCTCTAAGGACTGACTAGCTGTCAACGGCTGAGTGAACGGACTTCGCAGTTTCATAATTGCTGGTGACACTACAAACGAACAACAGGGCGTCAATAAAATGCGCAGAAGAAATTCAGTGAAGAGGATCCGCCATACCGGAGACGAGACCTGCAACAAATGGATGGGAAAGAAGCTCAGGCCATTGCAATCGCCTTCTGGCATCTTTTTCAAGCAGCCCGGCAAGGAAACTTTTGAACATGGGTGACATTTTTTCTGACCACTTCACTTTGTCATTGGTAATCATTTTTACCAGCTTGATTATACTATTTGTGTAGAAAGGTGGGGTACCGACTGAAAGCTCATATATAATGCAACCCAAAGCCCAGAGATCGGCCGTGTGATCGTAAGGTCTTTCTTCAACAATTTCCGGAGCCATGTAAAGAGGAGTGCCCTTGATAGAAGTGAGAACGAGGGTGTTGAAACTCATTGCTCGAGCAAACCCAAAGTCACAAAGTTTGACAACCCCTCCGTGTCCTAGAAGAATATTCTGGGGTTTCATGTCACGATGAAGAATTCGGTTGGCATGCAAGTAGTACAGCGCTGATACAAGCTGAGCGGCTATAGACTGAATCTTGAGAAAAATGAGGGAAGATGAGGTCTGAAAATAATAAGAAACAAACCACATCCTCGGGTAAGCACCTATCGTCCTCGAGAATTTGGAAAAGATCTCCCTCAGCATATTCAGTAACTGCAACCATTTCTTTTGAAGTTTCAAATGCGTCCACTATACCGATGATGTTGGGGTGATTTAAGGACTTCATTATTTCAATTTCTTTCTTTAGGTTCTGAAAAGCGCGGTCACTTTTGTCGGATTTTGGAATGAATTTCAAGGCCACAGTCTGGAAAACTGAAAATTATGGAAAAATACTTACTCGGCCAGTGTAGCGCTTACGACCACGATAAACCCGACCGAACGAACCTTCACCGATACATTCAAGAACGTGATATTGGTCCATTACAATATATTATTTTGAATTTTTATAGGGCTCTATTGGTTAGTTCAACGGCATTGCTTTCTACATCAGTTGATCAAAATCATTAATACAAAAAAAAGCAGAATAAAGTTAGTATTATGTTTGTAATGTAAAAACATTGTAAAATCGAAAAAGAAAACAAAGTATAGTCAGGCTATTTGTATGAACAAAAATTAATTTAAACCATTCTACCTTAGATTTTATCAAATTTAGAGTATAAAAACGAAAACTACATTATTGCATAATTTCACTACCGCTTTTGTACGAGACTCCACACCTATTGGGCGACGATAATCAGCCCAATTGTTTTAAGATCTTTGGCTTATTGAAACTCGACTCAAACAAATTTATTCACTTAGGCACTGTGAAGGCAATAAATTTAAAACAAAAAAGTCAAATTAATTATATATTTTTATACTATTCATACTAACTTAGAAAGTGTTATACTTTTGAAATCGTAAAAAATATTTTCAGAGAACTTTGCTCAATCATTGTTGGATTTTTAATTTATGATATGTGATCAACTAGCCTATTATTTCCCACCGAACAATATATTTTATAAGCCATTTATTATAGCAGTGCTTGTGATGAAAATAACTTAAATTTCAATGAACTCTATTGATGTACATCTATAATATTATTATTATTATATCAAATGGCAGGCCTTTTTATGATTATCACTAGCCCTTTAGTTGATTTCAGTCTTCCCAGAGGGGAGGGGAAACCAAAGTGTAAAAAATTCAAGAGGGGGGGGGAAAGAAATGTGTATCAAAGACGAAGGTAGTTAAGGTGGAATAAAGGTGAGATGAGTACTGTGAAAGTAGGCGAAAATGACAAACAGTCGAGTAATGGCAGTTTGAAGTCAGAATTCAACTGCCAGGTAATAGACTTTTTGGCCGTATGAGTATACGTTGCCCAGGGTGCACCACGTGGAGGTAAGTCTATCACACACCCCACATCTGTAATATAATATTCCCTAAAATAGGTTAATAAATATAATTGCATAAAATAGCTATAACATCTGGTTTAAAAATATTATTTTCATTCCATAAATTTAAGATGTTAAAATACATGTTTTAAGCCAATGGATAAATAATTTATTCCCCTCATCATATTAAGCGCAATCTTGAACCACCACTAATTTCATTACCTTAAACTTGCCCTAAAGAAGGGCCTTCCAGCGCCTAGGGATCGAAAAAAATATTTTACAAAATCCTTTTTAGGCAAGCGTTGTAATCACCTTTATAATAACTGGGTCCTCCCTCTCCCCCCTCCCCCCACTCTCATATGTGTTTCACATATTTTGCTCCCATTCACTATTTTACCCTGAACGAAGCCTAATGAAAATTTTTCTTCTTTGTTTATCTTTCACAGAGTAATTCGACTTTCATTCCGATTATCATGACGCAAATTTCTACCTGAGCTTTCTATACTACGAGTGTTATGTACAATCAATTTT